>JANHFK010002492.1:95509-114317 GCA_036250565.1 Sibynophis collaris | reverse complement strand
TTACAATGCGCTAAGCAATAGCCTTCATACTTTTTGTATATTTATACAAAGTCAGCTTATTGCCCCCCACAAACTGGATTAAGGGAAATCTGAATCAACAATGTCTATCTGTCTTAATTTCAACTGATTTTGCAGAAGACATGCTTCCTGTGGACTGTAGCCTATATTTTTTTTCTTCTTCTTCTTGTAGCCTTAACTCCGTTTACATAGCTTTCAAAACAGGAATATAACATTTCTTCTGGTAACGGTTAATATTTTGCTAAAATCAGAGCAGATTATTATTATTACGTGATGTTCTTTTCCATCACTTTCATGGAGATTACGTAGGAAATTTCTTCACCGGAGAATGTCATCTCAAAGCGCCCACCCTAATATCAAAGGTTAACATTGCATAATCATCATGAAGGAAGCCAACTGTGAAAATGTTTATTACTTTAAGTATTATCAATTTGACATTAAAAAAAAAATTCTTTGGCACGTCTTAACTTATTTTCGTTTAATTTTCAGAATTTGTCTGCCAACTACAATGTTATTTCGACACAGTACTTTGGATATATTAAAGAATCACTCAAGCCTTATTATTTTTCTTATTTCATCAATCTTTTAGCATGAGGAAAGGGAGAAGAGATCTCCAGAATCCTTATTTTGTAAACTATTCTGCCATTTACAGTCGAACTAGCATTTTAATACAGCCTCAATATTTAACTACTTCGTGAAATGAAGTGTGACGGTTACTGTGAAAATGTCAGTCTTTCCAGTTCATTAAATTCATTTATAGCATAGAGATCGTGTTTTATTTTTCCTCATCCTGAAGAAATGGGGTATTATTATTATTAACCAAGACGTAAATCTTAAATTTAGCATGCCTTTTTTTTGTCTGTCATCCACAGAATTAGCATTCGAGATTTGATATGGATTTTTAAATTAGCGTGTTATCCTTACGTTCGGATGTCAATCACATCAAACATACAACAATTATATCCTGGAGAAGGTCTATCTAGTTGTCATTGAAAGTTGTCACCAACTTGACAGCATGCAGTCAATCAACATAATTTCACTAATTCAAACAGTATGATTCTTCTATGGAACAGAATCTTGATGTTGGTGCATTGATACAATCTGATTCAGCATTTTCAATCTTCCTACATTTCTTATGCATAAGGGATATATCCTATGGTTCCTAATGCCCAAATGGGAATATAGGTAGTCCTTGATTTAGAACAAGTCATTTAGCAAACCATTCAAAGTTCCGATGGACATCAATGGCGGCTATTTACAACCCAGATCTATAGATCCGACGGTTGCCTCCGCCTGCAGTCGTAGAACTGAACTTCGGACAGTTGACAACTGGGTAGTATTTACACCTGGTTGCAAAATCCCGTGGTCATGTGACCCTGTTTAACAATAGTTTTGCTGAAAACTGCCAGGAAAACTACCCCTATTGGTTTGCTTAACAGCTACAGTGGTGACTTAACGACAGCCACGAAAATGGCAGGCTCCATGATGGCCATAAGTCAAGGACTGCCTGAAGGCACTATGTGGATACAGAAGCTGAGTTTTGATTTAGATAGGATTCATACAACAGGCCAAGTCATTGTTCAGCTGGTTGAATAAGCCAAAACTGGTTGGGTTCAGACAGCACACTAAATAAAGAACGTTATGGTTAGTGCAATATAGGGGCCCATCCAATGTAGTAGTATTTTTGTCAGACACCAAAAGCTAATCAAGTAACCAAACACATCCTTACTGTACCCAAGATTTGTTATAACAAGCAGAAACCAACACCAACTATGAATCAGCAAGTTTGATTCAAAACTATTATAACACCTACACTTTTTCAGTAACGGAGTCAATAATGTAAGTAATATATATGAATCAGTTTTGCTGTTTTCTTGCAACATATAGGAATATCCTTTGGAGTTTGGTTTTCCTAGAATTCTGTAATTTCTGGGGGGGGGAAACTACACAGATGAGACAATTATTATTGCTTTTGTAGAGATACTGCTTTTTTTAAACATTGGCTAAAGGAAATTTCAAAAGCATATCCTAAAATTTCCTAGCAGGCTAGTCTAAAAAATATTCTGAATGTAAGAATGCGGTTAACAAAAAAAAAAATTATAATTGTTTTGGCTGCTATGCCAAAAAATACCATAAAGGCAGAATGTCTATGAAGATTCTCAGTCATCCAGGTCATGGTTGTCCCAAAGGTGCTTTTTCAAGAGGCAAACTGGACTTTCTGGTTTTTCTTTGAAGATGTTTCGCTTCTCATCCAAGAAGAAAGTGACTTACGACCGTTTCTCACACTTACAACCATTGCAGCATCCCTAAGGTTGTGTCATCAAAATTCAGATGCTTGGCAACCGACTCATATTTATGACAGTTGCAGTGTCCTGGAGTCACGTGATCTCCTTCTGACCAGCAAACCAAGCCAGATTCCCTTAACAACCTTCTTACTAACTTAGTAACCGCAGTGATTCATGGAAATAAAAATTGCAAAACAGGGCAAAACTAACTTAACAAATGTCTCAGTAACAGAAATTTTTGAGCTCAATTGTAGTCTTAAGTCGAGGACTACCTGTAATGGTTATGATTACAGTGAAACAGTGGATAGGAACTACCATTTCTGGTAGACCTCAACTTATAACAGTTCGTTTAATGACAATTCAGAGTTACAAC
This sequence comes from Sibynophis collaris, assembly GCA_036250565.1. NCBI lineage: Eukaryota > Metazoa > Chordata > Lepidosauria > Squamata > Sibynophiidae > Sibynophis > Sibynophis collaris. The sequence goes on along the minus strand of JANHFK010002492.1, from coordinate 111,641 downwards.
GGCACTGAAAAAAAGTGACTTGTGACCATTTTTCACATTTATGACTATTGGAGCATTCCTGTGGTCAAAACTTTTCAAGAGGCAACTGGACTTTCTGCTGACCTGCATGACTGAGAATCTCCATGGGCACGTGGTTCATATTTATTGCAGTCTCCTGGAGTCACATGAATGGCTTTTGTGACCTTCTGATGAACAAACTCAATGGGGAAGCTAGATTCACTTAACAGGAGTGTTACTAACTTAACAACTGCAATGCTTCACTTAACAACTGTGGCAGGAAAAGTCATTAAATGGCTAGAAAGGTCATACAACGGAGCAAAACTCACTTAGATAATGTCTCATGGAACAACGTAAATCTTGGGCTCAACTGTGGTCCTATGTCGAAGGCTACCGATAGCTGTGCTTTCTACAACACTTACAGAATACAGCCTTCTAACTGTTTTTCTATTACTAATTTTGTTAGTTATCAAAGTATAAGATACAAATGAAAACGAAAATAGTGGGGAAATGGGGAAGAGAAAAGGAAAAAGAAAGATGTGTAGGGAAGAGTGGGGAAAAGAGAAAAGCATTGATTTCCAACTCTTTAGCGCAGTAGGGCATGGGTGTCAAACTCACAGCCTGCGGGTCCGATGCGTCACGCGCTGGCCACGCCCACCCTTGGTTTAGCAGGGGGGGAGTTACGATATGTCACATGATGTCAACGTGATGCCGCCAGTTTGACATCCCTGCAGTAAGGTAACAATGCCTCCAACTGTTTAAGGCAGTCCCAAGATTTGGCATGCCAATGGCCACTATTGCCCTATCTGATACCAGCAATACAAAGCTGCATGGAGCTTTTGTACATTGGTGAAAAAATAGTATTTTAGTATTTTCTCCTGAAATTAACCTTCCAAAGAATGTTATCTTAGATGGATTACTGGTAGATCTGTCTGGTTTATCAGAAGAGCCTTCACCCATTTATTTCCTCGGCAATTCCGAGAAACTCTTAAGCGAATAAATTCTTTTTAACAACTGACTAGTGTCAAGTTAGATGTCTATTATATTTAGCAGAACTGTGTTTGCCACATTTTTCTTTCAAGTCTAAATCCTTTAGATTGAATTTTAATCCAATTCTCAGAACCAGTTTTTACTTCTGAGCTATCCCACGGTTTGCGAGAGTTCCCACAGTAGCATTTCCTGCTCAATCAGAGATTAGTTTACATAATCCGGTGAGTGCAAAAATGCAGAAAGTTACCGTGGAATCAATTTTTAATAAATAAAAGAGTGGTGGATCAGAATTTATGTATGTCTTTTCTGTTTGCCGTCCCCAGTTGTTTATTTTCCTTAGCACTCAATGCATACTTCATACATTAATAATTTCAGCATGCCTTGGTCAGAAGTTTAATTCAGTTCAAATTAATTAATTCTGTTTTCATTGCTAGACTGAAAAAATTGAATAATAATAATACTTTCATGTGGATTAGATGTAACGATCATAGCTGGTGTTATAGTTTTATCCAGTATGGTATGCATTAGGCTACTCTTCTCTTAAATTATATAATCACAATGATTTAAAAAAATATTATTACCATAGTAAATATTTTCATACCAATACACACCAATACACATTCTAAATTGGTTGATAGAGCTGTCTCGTTACAGGTAGTCCTCAATTTACGAACACAATTGAGCCCAACATTTATATTGCTAAGTGAGAAATTTGTTGCAGCATAAGTGTGAAAAAAGATCATAAGTCACTTTTTTTCAGTGCCATTGTAACTTTTGAATGGTCTCCAAATGAACTGTTGTAAGTCAAGGACTACCTGCACTTCTATGTAAAGATGGTGCAATTATACTTCCTGGGATAGAGCTTGGTCTAAGGAGATGCTTGGCAGCCCTGGTCACCTGCAAGTACACATAATCAGGACCAGAATTTCCATTGCTGAGCAAGGTGGTTGATAAGGGAGTCATGCCCAGTTTTATTATTTCTTTTGCCATGGTTGTTAAGTAAATCACTGTAGTTGTTAAGTTAATCACGTGGTCATTAAGTAAATCTGACTTTCCCCATTGACTTTGCTTGTCGGAAGCCAGCTGGGAAGGTCAAAAGGATGATGGCATGACCAAGACGCTGCAGCCATTCTAAATACATGCTGATGCCATGAACCTGAATTTTGATCACATGACTGGGGATCAATCCAACGGTCATAAGGGTGAGGACCGATTGCTTTTCCGAACCGCATAAAGTAGAGCTGGTAGATGTCAAACAGGCAGTCCTCAACTTACCACCACAATTGAGCCCATCATTTTATATTGCTAAGTGAGAAATGAGTGAGTTTTGCCCCATTTTACAACTTTTCTTGCCATCTTGGTTAAGTGAATCACCGCAGTTGTTCAAATTAGTAAGCCGGTTGCTAAATGAATCTGGTTTCCCCATTGATTCTGCTTGTCGAAAGGTCGCAAAGGGAGATCCACATGACCCTGGGACAATGCAACTGTCATAAATGTGAGTCAGTTGTCAAGCATCCGAATGTAAATCACCTGACCATGGGGATGCTACAACAGTCATAAGTGTGAAAAATGTCATAAGTCACTTTTTTCAATGATGTTGTAACTTCAAATGGTCACTATTGTAAGTCGAGGACTACCTGTATCATCCTGAACAAATGGTTGTCGAGGTTTTCCTTAAAAAACTCCAGTGATGGAGCACTGACAACTCCATGAGGCAAACTGTTCCATGGATTAATCATTCTCACCGTTGGGAAATTTCTCCTTATTTTCATGTTGGATCTTCCTCTGACAAGGTTCCACCCATTGCTTCTTATCCTGCATTCAAGTTCTATGTAGTATCCCTCTAAAATGACTTTGTAATGTCAAACACAGACATTTATTTCTACTGCTAAATCTATATAGTCTGTACAGAGAGTACTTAGTTTTCGTTCTTTCTTCTACTTCCTCTGTGTACTTTAATAGAATATAAGTCTCTATAGCATTAACACATTTCAGAGCCTGCAAATCAATTGTGACCTATTCATTTAGAGGGCTGTTTCAGTAATGCTGCAGCTCAGAAGGTTAATGATGGATCGTGACACAGTACCATTTCCAGAGTGCTGTTCTCCCAATGCTTGTCTGGGTTAGATTATTGCATTTAAATGATGAGGCAAGCCATCTTCTCATTTCTGGAGATGATGCCAGTTTACTATCAAGCATGGTCTGCTGGGAAGAAGCACAATTAATACAACAGTTAAAAAAAGGGCAGTGACAACTTTAAATATATTTGAATGTCTGAATTGAACTGTTCTCCTTTCCAGTTCTTGAAAGTTTGGGCTTGTATTAATTTCAAAACTTTGCAGGCTGACTGATTTCCCAGCCAACATTTTTACCGTAGCAAAAAGCAGGGATGCAAAAGAAAAATTAGCCCAGGTTTTTAGCAGAACAAGTGCAATGTGACTGGTTCTTCCATGGCACAGAGTAACTGCAAAAGGAAACAGTTGGCATCCACTTTTTCTAGACCAAACAAAAAAGTTTGTTACAATTTAAAAAATAACAGATATGTCCGAACCTTTATTTTGGTGCCTTTCTCTGATTTTTCTAGGAGACTTTCTGGTAAGAAAAAATTGTCAAGAGGGAATCACTTGCCTTTTCTTTAGTATTATCTTCTCGTTGATGATCGGCTCAAAAATGTACACACGTCCCTTAGAATTAGAATGTACCTTTTAAATTTCACTTTGGTGAATATCAAAAGACTATCAAACATTCTAGTGAATGCAAGTAATAAATGTGTGTTTTAAGACAATAAGTTTATTGGATTTCTTCACTTGCAAGATTTATGGTCTGATCAATTATAAAAGAGAAAGTGACGCAGACTTTTTTTTCTTACTATGACATATGCGTATCAGATAAAAACTGACAGAAATTTGTATTTCAGAGAGAATTAGATTGACTACTCTTTCTGAAAGATGTTTCATCAGGTGCTATCAAGGGGGAAACTCCTGGATATTATAGGATACATTTTCTTTTTCAGGAAAGAAAGTTATGTTTTAAAAATCCAGATTTGAAGGTATTGGAGGAGAGGGGATCCTGATAAAACAGTTGTTTAATTTTCTATGTCACAAAGGCAATGCCAATGTTGCACAGGAACTGAATGAGCAGTAAGCCAAACAGATAGTTTTACCTTTTTCGGCAAGAAATTTGAATTTCCAAACCTTAAAGGCAAAATGTTCTTGGTTGACAAAACCTGGCAAATGGGAATCATGCCATGGCCATTCTGAGGGCATCGCCAACAAGAAGAATGTGGACAATAGAAAATGACTGAAGCATTTCATTAAATTGTGAGCATTGCCTCATTAACATTATAATTCTGGACCAATTTTAAAGCTGTCTTCAACACTCATTAACCCAGCTGCACTCTAAAATGCACTTACTGTGAAAATGGAGAAAATGATGGCTTTAGAAGCACTTGCTGTATAATTACTTCAAAAGTTTTGCACACTTCATTTGACTGAGGTCTTTGACATTCTCTGTTCTTGGAAATACCTCAACATTGTCATCAGGAATTTGAATGCATCATTTGGAGCTGATGTTCTGAAGGTGGTCATTTCAGTCATTGTAATCCAGAATTGCCTGGTTTTGGCTAATCTTCATTAGCAATGCAGATCAATGACAATAGTGATTTACAGAGCAAAAGATTAATCCCAGATGCTAAGAAGGATACCATGGCCGATGGTGTGAAAAGCTGCCAAAATATCCAGATGCAACAGTACATATATATTTCCATCTGTCCAAAAGTCACAGATGGAAGGCAGCCAAAGCCAACCATATTCCTCATATAGCTAACACTATATTCCTCATGCCATGGTCAAGGGTAGATGTCTATGCACTCTGTTATACAAGGGTTAATACACTTACTGTCTATGATGTACTTAAGGTTGTTAGTGGCATATACAGTACAACCTATGCAGTGGTGGGATTCAACTAATTTAACAACCAGTTCTTCCTAATGATCAGGTGGGTGTGGCTTGGGGGGTTATGTGACAGAGTGGACAGGGCCAACTCAATGCCACGGGAAGGTGGGACAGTGCAGGCGGGCTGAAGTGGCGGTGATGGCCGGAGCCTTGGACTTACCTTTGTGCAGCAACAACAACGGTGATTCTCCGACACCTAATCTCTTGCTGGGTCTCGCTGCCTGACAGGGTTTTTAAAAAGGTTTTTGCAGCAGGAAATGGCTGGCTACTTTTGACCTTTTTGGTGCATCTGGGCACATGGGCTGAGACATTAGCCTGCAGCCACTGCCTCTTTTCCGGCACAAGCGGCCTCCAGCCGCCACTCTTTTCTGGCACAAGCAGCCTCCTGCCACTGCCGTTTTTTGGTGGTAGCAGCCTCCAGCCACCACAATTTTTCGGCATGAGAAGCCTCCAGTTCCAGCTGGCAAAGAGGTGGCAGCTGGAGACTGCTTGCACTGACAAAGAGGCAGCAGATGGAGGTCCCTCATGCCAGCAAAGAGGTGGCCGCTTCCACCTCAGTTTGGGCTGGCAAAGAGACAGCAGCTGCTGCAGGCCACTTGCAACAGCAAAGAGGCAGCAGCTGGAGGCCCCTCACTCCAGCAAAGAGGAAGTGGCTGCTGCAGGCCACTTGCACCAGCAAAGAGGTGGCTGGAGGCCCCTTGCACCAGCAAAAAGGCAGCAGCTGCCGCCTTGATTCGCGCCTGCAAAGAGGCAGTGGCTAGAGGCCTCTCACACCAGCAAAGACACAGAGGCTACTGCAGGCCCTTCACTTTGGCAAAGAGGTGGTTGGAGGCCCCTCGTGGCAGCAAAGAGATGGTGGATGGAGGCTGATCACTCCAACAAAGAGGTGAAGGAAGGCTCACCAGGCAGGCAGGGAGCTGGGCCATGTGGGAGGCAGCGGAGAATGGTGAAGGAAGGCTCGGCAGGAAGCAGGGCTCTGCGGGAGACCAGGGTAAAGGCAGACAAGTGGGCTAGGCCATGGGGGCCATGTGATCAAGGCAAGCGAGCTAGCGAGCAAGGGAATCAGAGAGCAGCAGCAGCTATGCTGCAGCCAAGGCAGTCTGACAAGATAACTGGGATTAGGAGGGGCAGGGTGAGTGGAGAGCAGTGGCCAGGGCCAGCCAGTTCTCCAAACTGCACTATAATTTAACAACCAGTTCACCTGAACTGGTCCAAACCAGCTAAATCCCACTTTTGAACCTATGCCATTTCTTAGCTCTAACACAGTCCTGGTTTATTCAGATAAGTAGAGAATGTCCTTCCCTTCCTTGTTTTGAATTCCTTAGTAATATATTTCTTTCTAAAGGGCAAGACCTAGCTGTCTCCAGACTAGAAGTAGAATTGTAACAATCCATTGCCTCAAGAATATGGTGGTCAACATCTTTCTCAAAAACAAGATTAACTAGCAATAACGTCACTTTATTTCACAATATAGCAAACAATTACTCAAAAGTGGCCACATGACATAGGGATTAGGCCTATGTTTCTTACTAGACACCTACCACATGTTATGCATTTGGCATATCAACAAAAGGTGATTTAAAGTGATTGTGGTCATTGCCTCAATTGGGGGACTAGAGAATTTCAGTCAAGAAGTGCCCGCCCCAAATTATATACTGTAGTGCAATGCTATTCAGAATAGCATATCCATAATTTTCTAACATTGTAGTCCTACCAAAGAGGACTCCATTTTGTTTGGAATAAATTTCAGTGTATTGTTTATCATTGCATCCTCAGAACTGCAATATAGCCACTAATCCATCCTTAATGCAGATGTTGATCTGTCTATGCTAATGGGGAAACTGAGGTTCCATTATAGTGTTTCCTGATAAAAACAAAATACCAAATTATACAGATGAACTGCATGATGTGTTGGTCTTGTGACAAACTGGCTTGTTGTTTTAATAGCTTCTATAAACCTTTGAGCCATTCGACATAAACTAGTCCCAAATTTGATATTGATGTTCCTCAGTACAATAAGACTAAGGGTTTTCTGTATGAATTCTGTCAGCTTATTCACATATTCCATTAAATATCAGAGTACACTAACACAATCCCCAATCTATCTCTGGTTCCACCAAGACTATGCCAGCCCACCTGCCTGCTCTAGCTAGGTCTCTATTACCCAAACTATATCACCTTTCTCAACCATAATAAAATGTCAGGATTTCAGCATTCATTGCCAAACAATGATTTATTATCAATTTATTGCAATAAGAACCACACTATGATTCAACATTCTATTTGGATGAATTATGGAGATAGATTGTTTTTCAACAAATTAGATTGTCTACCTAATCCATAATTAATTCTTCAGCTGGAAGCAGATCTCTAGATTTCCAAGAAAAATCAACCTCATAAGATCAACATCACTTTTGACAAAATTGAGGGGCTCCACTCCATTACATATAAAATGTGTGCATGTTACACAATTCAACTAATATTCTCACAGCTACAATAGAGTTCTGGCAGCTTTAGCTTTAATCACATTTCTTTCTTTCCTTTTTTGTTAGAAATTGGTTTATGCTTCAGAGGGCTTTCAGAATCTAGATAAAATGGATTGGGGACAGTTGGCAACTGAACAAAATCTACCCAAATACTGCATACCTCCGTGTGCTTATACTGATAATGCAAAAACAGGCAGGTTCCTGAAAATCTCTTAGCAAGTTGGCTGGCTGATTATTTACCATCCTACCTGGAGGTCATTATTAGCTATTTAGTGTTCTTTGATTATCTGACAGGTGGCTATAAACCTTGATGGATGCCCCCTGCCAGCAAAGCAAAATGTGATCTCCCTCTCCCCAAAAGTTTGTGAATCTTAATAGCATAGATTACTTGATTGATGCACACTCTGCCATTTAATTACAGGAATAAATGAGGAAGAGGAAATTTGTTACTTCCCCATTTATTATTCCATAATTAGACTGCAAATAATCAGGCCCCATGATTGGCTAAAGGGAACGTAGAAATAATTTACTGTAGCTCCTCTTTGTAACAAGATAAAAGAGAAGCATAAATTATCATAAAGCCAGGACAAGAGAAAAGTTAAGAATATTTTTTTTAAATAAAAAATCCCAGTAAATTGAAGACTGAATCTTCAGCCTGTCAGGTGAGCAATTTATTGCAGCAAATGAAATGCTTCAACTGTACAATGACAAAGTACTTTTTCAGTATCTAATATTTATGCATATGCTATTTTGGAGTGCAGCATTGATCAATATCATAGCAGAGAGCAGGGCATTTATCTTGCCTTTTGGCTTGCATATAACACACTCGGTGTATTTTGTTTAACATCCAAGCCTAGTGAACAGAGTAAAATAGTAAAAACAGATACTATCACATCTCCAGAGTTATCCTATCTTAATTGTGGCAACTTGATGCTCACTGCAAAATTTAATTAAATATTAACACCAATTAGAATTTGTCAGTTTGGTTTCGAGAGAGTACTCACTTTTCTTTGCTGCTGTTTGATAACCAGGGCAGATACTAGCTTTCAAAACAACTTGAAGAATCTACAATTGACAAGAATCTCTCTGGTCACCAGCTGTGTTGTTTCAGATGTTTTCTCAATTACTGCTCTAACAGCAATGGTAGAAGGGCTGTGCACCTTTAGAAAATGATTCAGAATAAGTGTTTGACACCTCATATGAGGGCAGAACCTTTCTGCTATTTTGGGCTTCTGAGTAAGCCTGGAAAAATATATTGCTGCTCCAAAGAATCCACCCCTTCAAGTTAAGGCAACTTCAAGCACAAATCTTCTCTTTTAGGGTTGCATGGAACTTAAAAATTTGATTGTTATAATAAATAAGAAAGAATAATGCTCTTGCTGCTGAGAAAAATCAAGGCACTAATAAGAGAGGCTAGCAGAAGACAGCTAGATGCTATGATTGATAGCACAAATATGAGTTTACAAGAATTCAAAGAAGCAGTTACCGACAAATTATCCTCTTGTCCACTGGATCAAACAAAGTTAAGAGTAGGGGACAATAAGTCTGTGCTTGCATTCACAATAAAACTTGTGGCTCAGTTTCTAAATATATGCATCATTTTAATCTGTAGGATTTTGAATGTGTAACACCAATCCAAGCTTGTCTCCAGCTACAGAAATAATAATCTGCTTCTCCTGTTTGAAGGGATTGGTTTGCAGTAGCGTCATCAAAACCTTGAGTCATTGCTCAGAAGAATAAATGAGCAAAAAGATTCCCAAATGCATTAGGAATGATTTAGCAATTTCCCAATAACAGATATTGCTGTCTAAAAGGAGGGAATGACACAATTATACAATCTAGCGGCTAAAATTACCTAATTTCACAAGTCAATGTTCATCTTCCATCATTTGGTAAGGACTCGGGACCCATTGCCTTCCCTCTCTTGATTGATCCACAAAAGGTCCAAAGTATCCTTAAAAAGGGAACCCATGTCCAATCTCTTGCAGGAATACTAATGTTCCCCATTATCTCCAGTTTACAGAAGCACCTTTATGTTCTCCAAAAGTGGATTTCTGCAGATGCAGTAACTCTGAGCAGTATTTTTTTCTCAGTTTCAGCTAAGAGGTTTTGAGTCAATTTGAGTCGATTTTTTTTTTTAAGTATGTAACATCTACAGAGAGAATAGATGAGAAAAGGAATGGGCCAGATCACTAATTTTAACTGTAATTATCCTCGTAACTGGACTTTTGTCAAGTTACTGACATAATTTTAGAAAATGCACTGGTCATTCAATGTCAGGTATTTCACATTGTAATGGATATATTAAGATTATAAAATTTCAACAAATATGTAGATCAAATGCCAAAGAGTACTGAATCTAGGGAAATAAAACTTTCACATAGATAATTTAATAAAATTCCTGTTTGTATCATTTCTGTTTCAAAACTGATCTTATCTTTTTCTCTTTTTCTTTAGTATGCAATTTGCTTCACAAACAGCATTGTGCAATATGTCATCTTCAGTATTTAAATTTTGGTACATTTCCATGACAACTCCTAAAATTTATAAGTCTTTCCCTAGGATTGGGCTTCTGTCCTATACAGCTGCATGTAGAAAAATCTGTGCTGGAGTTGAGGAATTGTCAATAAGGGTTACATCTGCACTCATATATGCTGTAAAATACCTTTCCCCCTTTTAATCTGAAGTGCAGCACAGTCATCAATTGTTTTATTTCTACATTATTTCAACATATAATAGCAATGTATATCATATTTTCCCGAAAATAAGACCCTGACTTATATTTTTTTGAACCCTGAAATATTGCCTTGCACTCAAAAGCCCGATTGGGCTTATTATCAGGGGATGTCTTATTTTGGGAGAAACAAGGTACTGGATCTGTCTGAAGCCCAGTTCCCAGGGTGGAATAATTTGGAGCAGACACAAAGGTGCTTTCCAAAAGGCAACTGGACTTCCTTGGTGGGTTTTTTTTCTTGAAAATGTTTTGCTTCTCATTCAAGAAGCTTCTTCAGTTCCTGAAGAACTGAAAAGCAATTTTGGGGCAACCATGACCTGGATGATTGAAAATCTCCATTGACAATTTGGAACATATTTTCATTTCCTTGTAGGAAAATTGAGGATTCTGAAGCAGTAAGTGAATCTTTATTTTATTGAACAAACTTACATGTCACCCCTCTTCCCAAAGGCACCTCTGAGGGCTTACAGACATTGAATAAAATGCACTATAAAACATTAAAACAATAACGATCTTAAATTTAAAGTCCAACTCAAATCTATTTGTTATTGAACCTTTCCTCTGTACCATAAAAGTAGTGGAAAGCAGCTACACTACAAAAACCAACCTTTAAAACTTTATATCAATGACCATGGTGGGAAAATGGAACAATAAAGAAATATGGAACCCAAGGCCCAATGTATTTCTCTTCAAATTAGGCCATTTATGGATGTCCCAGTTAGAAAGTGAGACTGAAAATAGGGGTAAGAACTTGGAGGCTGAGAATGATTCAGAATATTACTATTTGTTTCTTCTCCTGTCATCAGATTGTCAGTATTTTTTGAGCCGTTAGCTCACTGACCCAATGTAGTGATTGATTTGTTTTTAGGGAAAAGATCTCTGAGCTAATTTGGTATAGTTCCTCAATCTTTTACAATCAGTTCTGTATCATTCAGGAAAGAGTGTCAACATTCTCTATCAAAATTATTCTGCATTTTCCCCCATTCTCAAAATAATCAACCTGCAGGCATAACATGGGAGGTTTTCCCTGTAAGGAAAATTATATCACATGCTATATCAGAAGAAAAACATTATGTACGCATTTAAGAAAAAAAAACCCAGAAAATAAAATTTAGGGTTTTAAAAATTATACTCCAAAAGATGTGATATGTCATATGGAATTTCACATTTTTAAATTATTTTTTGTAACTAAATACCTTTTTATACCATCTAACTTGGGTGATTTTTTTTTATATTCATTTCTATTTCTTCTATTTCTAGACTGGTCTGTTCTATGGATCATTTTTTATCATTGCTCCTTATATGATTATCAGATTAGAGTGTCTCAGATAAACCTAGCCAGTGAACGATTTTTATAATTCCAAACTGGACTCTTAAAACAACTGGTTAGTATCTACAAAGCCTTAAAGTACAGCAAACCTCACATATACTCCCACAACAAATTCAAATACATTTGTCACCAGTGAAAGCTAATAACAAAGTGAATATTCCCAAAGACTCAATGAAAAAGTTGTGTAGATAAATCATATGATACTTTCTTGTAAAATTGATGGGGTTTTTTCTTTTTCTCTTGATACAATACATTTTCAAGTCCACCGAGCTGTAAGATGTGAACATATCTAATAAAGAAACTAGCAATAACTTTTCACTTAATGGGTAAAAATGCATCAGATAATGTCCATTTAGTGCAGTGCTTAATTAGATCCCATCCATCCTCACTGTGGAATGAAATTTGTTTTCATCACAATCACATGACTCAGAATTGCTTCCCCCCCCCCCTAATTTATGAAGGTTAAAAAATCAATTAATTGGAGAAGAAAACATCCAGCTGTTAGCTGAACTCTGCCATGATGGTGTGCAAATACATGCAGAGGATTTTAATAAGTTCTCTTGGCGCACTCTGTGGATTTATAAATACTGCAATGTTTAAAAGAAGCAGTATTTTGGTTTTATTAAAGTGTTTTCCTGTCGCTATTTAATAATAATAAGGGAGCAATTGCAACTGCTAATCACTAATCAAGTAAATATGGATTATTTGAAGAGCAAAAGAAATACATTTATCTTGAAGTCCTTGACTTATGACCACAATTGGCATCAATAGTTCTGTTGCTAAACAAGATAGTTAAACGAGTCATGGCCTTTTCTTGCCGCAATTGTTAATGGAATGATTTCTGTTGTTAAGTGAATTGCATGGTCTTTAAGCAAAATCAGCTTCCCCCATTGACTTTCCTTGTCAGAAGTCAGCTGTGAAAGTCACAAATGGCAATCACATGATCTTGGGAGCTGCAGCTATTTTAAATGCATGCTAGTTGCCTAGCGCCCAAGTTTTTATCACATGACGGAGGGGGGTGTTCTGCAACATTTGAAAGTGCGAGGACCAGCCATGTGTCACTTTTTCTATTGGTTCTAAATTGAGGACTACCTGTATTCCTAATGTGTCAGAAAACTTCATTGCTACTGTAACTCTATATTCTGAAACTAAGCCATATGGAACACATTTGGTTTTACTCTGAGAAGACAGGCATAGTATTTTGCTGCAAGATGATATTTTTATGCTAATTCTATTCCCACTGAATAGACAGGTAGTCCTTGACTTACGACTGTAATTGAGACCAACATTTTTGTAGAGACCAACATTTTGCTCCAGTTTATGACTTTTCTTGCCACAGTTGTTAAGTGAATTGCCGCAGTTGTGAAGCTAGTGACACGGTTGTTAAATGAATCTGGTTTTCCCACTGACTTTGCTTGTCAGAAGGTCACAAAAAGTGGGACACATGACCCTGGGACCTTGCAATCATCATAAATATGAATCAGTTGCCAAGCGTCTGAATTTTGATTATGTGACCATTGGAATGATGCAACGGTTGTCAGTGTGAAAAACAGTCATATCACTTTTTCAGTGATGTTGGAACTTTGAAATGTCACTAAAGGAACTGTTGTAAGGTGAGGACTACCTTTATTAGCTTCTCGCGAATAGATTAATGAAAGTTGTAGCCTATCAAAGTATGCAGAAATTATGGTGATATTCTGTGTATTTCTATAGATTCCCCATGAATAAACTGATTGGAAATTAGTACAACTTAGAGCTGTTTTCAGGAGCACTGCCTTATAAGCTTATATTGAGAGTGTTATTACACTATTTTGAGCTACTGCAGAAAGGTGCGATACCACCCAACAAATAAATATCCTGTGTGGAAATAGTGCGTTGGATAAAATTGGGGAGACACAAGTTCAGGCATACCTTCAATCACAGAAACTCTCAGATTCAATTTGAGTTAGGATAATCCAAATAGACTTCATAGGATTGCTCTCATAAAACTGAAATAAAAACAGAACATCCTGTAAGACACTTTAAACTTCTGGAAGAAAGGAAGGCACAGATCTAACGATCAGATAAATATTGTATCATCTATCTTTATTACCTTGATTATCTGCTGTTCTTGGTTGTGTTCATTTGACTTCATCGTCGCTCAGTTGCCTAGAGCTCTGCTGCACTTTCTGATAACATGATCCGTTTTTTGCTTGATGCTATGCATGCTTAGAATTTTCTTTTAAAAGTTAGAAAATCCAAATGCCAAGACTTGTACTAGACATAAACAAGCACATTTGCCTCAGTGATATACCTAGTCTATTTTATAGCCAGAGCAGATCATTTTTAATCTCCCCCTCCTTCATTGCTGAGTGTCAGTTTGCAGTTTGACGTACAAGCATCAGAAACTGGGAGACTGCCTTAGTCACAAAACCAACTGGGTGATTTTGGATCAGTCACTTTTCTCAGAAGAATTGACAAGCTTTTTCAGTAATAATGCTGCCAAGAAAACTGCAGGGGATAGGCACCAGGAGACAAAACTGACTTGAGGGGGACAGACTTTTTTCCTGTGTTGCTGCTGTGCTAATGACAATCACCAAACAGCTGCTTAGAAGTCATGCAACAGCGATGCAACTCCACACCCATCATTAGTCCCTCATGTATTTTGGTAGCACCCTCATTATTGCCTGCACCTGGGGTGAACAATCTCTCTCCTCCCATCCCATGCCAATACATTTTTTTCCTCTTCTCAGTTGTTGGTTTCTTTTCCCTTCCCTGATTTTTTTTTTTAACTTTTAAATTGTAAGCTCTTTGGAACACAGCTGTTCTTGTTTTTTGTTGTTGTTTTTAATACATAGAACATTGATGTTACCCTTGCTGTTTTCATTGATCTTATTATGCTTTTGCACAGTAGCTAAAGAATAAAAAACTTTTCTCTATGGCACAGATTTTATATATGCAAAGCATACCTTCCAGTTCAGACTATTAAGCAATGAAAAAGCCTGTGAGGCCATTTGCCCTCATAAGAAACCTTTCCCACATTGGTTGCTCCCTAGAAAAATTGGAACACAAGTCCCATCAGCCAAAGCAAGAAAGAATGGACATGTTAGTCTGCAAAATCTGCAGGAATTATTTTGATAAAGGCAAAATAACAGGTTGTATCAGGAGGTCCTGCCTGACAAGGAAGTGAAGGTGTCTGAATTCATACCTTACCCATTAGATTTATTTTTCTTTTGATTTTTCTATGGTACTTTCTGCTTTTGTGGCGCTAAAATGTACCAGCATAGAGTCTAGCTCCAAGTACTCAAATAAATCAGATTCAAACCATTTTGTGAACCAATTAAATAAATGCTACTGTGTGGGGTGTTGTTTCCTCCCCATTTAGATCATCTTAATTGGACAGTTCATATTGCAGCTAATGTGCTGCCTGTCCTTTCATGCTTATGGTGTCCTCCCCATTTATATCTCTATCACAGCTGACAGCTTAGAAAAATAAACCGGATGATTTCTCCAGAATGTATTTAAAGAGGAAGAATAAATGGGGAAAACCAGGCAAAAAAGCAGGCTAAAGCTTGATGTGGGGAAAAAACAACAATGGAATTCAGTACCTGTTATGAACGCCTATATGAGTTGAAATGCCTTTTCTCACCTGCACCTAACTTAGTGTAGACATGACCTGACACCTTTTTTTAATACTTGTTACTTCATCCTCAACTCATACATGAGGCAGCTTAAAGTTGAAATTATTGTCTCCCCCTCCCACCTACCTTTAAGCAAGCATCAAGTTAAGTGTTGTTGGGAAACTACCAGCTAGGTTGGAAGAAGAGGACAAGGGGACAAACCAGCTTGGAATTATTGGGCAGCCACAAAAGGCATAAGCTGCTTGGCCTTCCTCAAGATCCATGAAGGCTTATCTGGTTGTTCAAGCAAATAAGCAGTCTGAGGAGATTCTTGTAACTTTGGTGGAAAATAATAAAAGTTGCTTACCTGGCAGTTTACCAGTGGCTCCAGTTGCTTGAGCCTGACCAGCACTGAGGGTTCAATGCTCACTGCACCTTATTTCACTGACCATTTCATTATTGTTGCCATCATGTGATATCATAATCACCTCTTTAGGTAGCCATGGAGATATATCATGTCCTTCAGTGCCTAGGCTGTACTTTCCAGGGCTTATTGTGCTTTGGGCAGAAAAAAGAGGCCAGTTCATTGAAACATGGGTGCCTCTCTGATCTGGGAGATTTGAATCAACCCCTTTAGCAGTGGCATGAGGAGAGAGGAACATTTTTCTGACACTTTACAGCACAGCTCTTTTCATGTCCGTTAGTTGTTTCCTTGCTACATTTGAAGGGGTTTTTTTCTTACTGACATGCCTTGTACATTGAACACAAAGTAGCATTTAGTGTCAGTTTCATACCTCTGGCAAGTGGGGTCAGCAAAAGTTGTGACTCCTTTTTCTGTTTCTATTAGGTCAAAGACCAGCAAAACAATGAATTCGGACACAAGGAAGAAATCAGAGTCTCTGTTGCATTTTCCCCCTCTCTATTTTCTCCAAAATACTTTTTCAAAAGGCAACCGGGCTGGTTCCCCCCCCCCCCTCTTCCCTTAAGGAAGAAGAACAAAATGTTTTGCTTCTCATCCAAGAAGCTTTGTCAGTTGTGACTGG
>JANHFK010002491.1:78240-89150 GCA_036250565.1 Sibynophis collaris | reverse complement strand
CAGATTAGTCTTCAAATATCGAAAAGGAGGACATCTAGGAGGACACTTTTCGAGGGAGGACAGAACTTAGAAAAGGAAGACTGTCTTCCCTAAAGGAGGACGGTTGGTTACCTTACTATTGTGCCATATTATGCAATTATCTAGGTAGACATATCTTTGAATTCTCAATCTGCCCCACTTAAATATTTGCAGGAATAATTGCAATTCAATAATGCAAGGCTGCTACAGGTGTTGGGGGATTACTAAGATCACTTAAATACAATCACTTAAACATGAGCCAGGAGTGTGCTGCAGCAGCCAAAAAAACTAATACAATCCTTGATTGTATAAATAGAGGCATAGAATTAAAATCACGTGAAGTATTAGTACTGCTTTATAAAACTTTAGTAAGACCATACCTGGGATATAACATCCAGTTTTGGTGACCACGTTACAAAAAAAAATGTTGAATCTTTGGGAAAACTGCAGAGAAAAGCAACTAAGAAGATTACATGCCCAAAGACAGAAATATATGAAGAACAGTTGCAGGAACTAGATATGGCTAGTGTAGAGAAAAGAAGGACTGGAGCTGATATAATAGCAGTATTCCAGTGTATGAAATGCTGCCACAAAGAAGAGGGGGCAACTTATTTTCCAAAGCACCAGAAGGCAAAACAAGAAACAATGGATGGAAACTAATCAAGGAAGAGAAGCAACCTGGACTTAAGGAGAAACTTCCTAACAGTGAAAACAATTAACCAGTGGAACAGCTTGCCTTCAGAAGTTGTGGGTGCTTCATCAGCGGAGCTTTTTAATAAAAGACTGGACAGCCACATGTTTGAAATGGTACAGGGTTTCCTGCTTGAGCAGGGGGTTGGACTAGAAGACCTTCAAAGTCCCTTCCAGCTCTTCTGATTCTTATTTTTCTTGGAATCTATAACTTGGGGGTGAGTTTTACTTCCCCTGTGAAGACAGAAACAGGGCTCTGGCCTGTACCCCAGTCTCTACAAGAATTCCACAACACTCTCTTTGTTCTTTGATGACCTAAAGTCATGGAGGCACAGTAGGATCACATCACCAAAAGTGTTCCCACTTTCCCTCCTTGGAAACTTTTCAATGACTAAATTTACCATAATCCTAGAGTGGGCATTAATAGTTGCCACAACCAAACTTAGTCACTCTACTAGATCTCCAGGTGCGACTGAGACTTGAAAAATCAAAGCTATATAAATAGCTTTGCCCTATAAATCCTTAATCCACGCTCTACTGGGAATTTATTCTGATTAAGTCTCATTTGCTGCTCCCAAGGAATTAGTCATTCTATTGTCCTCAGGTACTTGCCTGAAGAAAACAGATGGGATTTTAGCATAATTCATGGTAGAATTACATTCAAAATATGTTTTTATATGGCTCATCTATGAAGGAGATCATGGCATTGCTCCATCACTTTATCACAAAAAAATCTGTGAATTTGATTAAGCTGAGAGATAGCTAGTAATTTAAAACCACCCAGTGAATTTCATGGCTGATTAGGGCTTTGATGCTTTTTAAAAAAAAAAAAAAAGATGTAAATTCCATACTATTTTTTGGACTTTTTTCAAGTTGGAAGGGACCTTGCAGGTCTTCTAGTCCAACCCCCTGCTTAGGCAGGAAACCCTACACCACTTCAGACAGATGGTTATCCAATTTCTTCTTAAAAACTTCCAGTTAGTGTTGGAGTATTCACAACTTCTGGAGGCAAGTTGTTCCACTGATTAATTGTTCCAAATGTCAGGAAATTTCTCCTTAGTTCTAAATTACTTATCTCCTTGATTAGTTTCCACCCATTGTTTCTTGTACTAGCCTCAGGTGCTCTGGAGAATAGGTTAACACCCCCTCTTCTTTGTGGCAGCCCCTGAGGTATTGGAACACTGCTATCAATGTCACCCATACTCCTTCTTTTCATCAGATTAGACATACCCAGTTCCAGCAACCGTTCTTCATATGTTTTAGCCTCTAGTCTCCTAATCATCTTTATTGCTCTTCTCTGCACTCTTTCTAAAGTCTCAACATCTTTATTACATCATGGCGACCAAAACTGGATGCAGTATTCCACGTGTGGCCTTACCAAGGCATTATAAAGTGGTATTGACACTTCACATGATCTTGATTCTATCCCTCTGTTTATGCAGCCTGGAACTGTGTTGGCTTTTTTTGGCAGCTGCTGCACACTGCTGGCTCATATTTAAATGGTTGTCCACTAGGACTCCAAGATCCTTCTCCCAGTTACTACTATTGAGCAAGGTACCACATATACAGTACCTGTGTGTTTTGTTTTTCTTGCCTAAATGTAGAACCTGGTAAAACCTTTTTTCAACTTTGAATTTCTTTTTGTTAGATAGCGCCCAATGTTGAAGTCTTTTGGTTATTACTTTGTTTGCTTTTAGGTGTTCACTGCCACACATTAAACTCTGCTTCATGCTGGCCTTTCCCTTTTTGTTCCTTATATACTGGTAAAACCTCTGAAAAGATAAGTCTACAAACTATACTACTAAATTCATACCCC
This sequence comes from Sibynophis collaris, assembly GCA_036250565.1. NCBI lineage: Eukaryota > Metazoa > Chordata > Lepidosauria > Squamata > Sibynophiidae > Sibynophis > Sibynophis collaris. Next base: position 86,626 of record JANHFK010002491.1, on the reverse strand, counting down.
AAGCTCCGGAAATTATTCTGCACAGAAAGTACATCTTTTTGGGACAGATCATTTGTGCCAAGATGCATAATAGCATTAACATCACAGTCCTTACTGGCATTCTTGACTATCTTAACAATATGCCTCTTGTTTCTGCTGGCAGTAGCAACTGGCACACACTTGACATCTTTCAAAACCTCCATATCCTTTCCTAAATTTACATCCCTTGAATCACCAACCAGAAAGTGGCTTCTCTTTTGGGATACCTTGCCCTTCTGGTGTGACTGATGTGTAATACCTGATTCACACTTTTCCCTTTCCAAGTAAGTTCTTCATCTCGGACCATGATCCCCTGCTTATTTGAGTTATCATTATCACAATTATCTTGACCTGTCACTTTAGTGTCCCTATTAAGGTCAGCAAGGGCACTGTATCTGTTATGCTGGGACACAGCAAAAACTTTGTGTCTGGCAGCTCTCACCCTGCCAGATCCCATGATTGTCCATACTGCCCTTCTCCTGCTGGATCTTTGTGGTAGCGAGTGCTGATAGCACAGCAGCTCATTAGAGTGGAATGGCTGAATTGGACACCTAATTTCTGCTTGGAGAGCACAGATTAGACATTCTAGATAGGTAATCTGTCCACATAGACTAGTAATTTGTTTACAAAGAGGACAGTATCCAAATTTGAAAAGAGTACTGCGAAAGACAGCTGAAAAACAAGAGGACCCAGTGGGGGGCAATAAGCTGACTTTGTATAAATATACAAAAGGATGAAGGCTATTGCTTAGCACATTGTAAGCCACCCTGAGTCTTCGGAGAAGGGCGGCCTATAAATCAAATTAAAAAAACAAAAAACAAACCTAAGCTGGTCATTTTTAAGTAAAATAAAATCACAATCTCAAGCGCACTAACCCTGAATGTATTATTGCTATTTTTGATTTATAGTTATATGATTTGCACTCCATTAGTTATTACTGAGAAAAAAATGGCAAAATTTTCTGGATAAAATATAGTATAATATTGTGCTATTGTATATTTTTAGAATGTGATGACAAGACTAATAACGATATCCCTTTATTGTAACTGCCATCTCATTCATCTCTCTTTCAAAAGTAAATTGAGAGGACAATGGGAGCTTTCAATGTTCTAGACTGAGGATGGGGGCAAGATTTTATATGGAAAAGATGTTTTAAAAACAAAATCAAGAAGCCACAAACTTCATTATGTACGTGCTTTCCAAAATACTTGATTCAATGTTAGGAATATATGCATTGTTGAAAAGAATATGGCAGCTGTAGCTATGTAACATTATTGAATACTGATGATTTCTGTATCTAATTTGTTGCTCAACAGATGTAAAAATGTAGGAGACCAAATATCAGGTGCTTAAAATTTTTATTTACCAGAATTTAAAGCTCTGCAAGGAAAAAAAGCAATGCAATACAAGTGAGGGTAACTGGGCGAATTCTAACCTGAGTCTAGGCAGTAAATCTGGGCAAAAAATCAGATCTACTCTTTGCCTGGTCTCCATCTTCTATATAGCAAGTGAATCTTGATTACCTTCCTACCTCTTTTCCAATAAAGTTATATTTCAGGGTCCAAGAAAGCATAATTCTTATATAGCTTAATCTGGTTGGTAATAATATCGCAACATTTAATGATTTGGTGTTCAACAGTTCAAGTCCTTGGACTACAATTCTACCTACTCAGTATTGATTGAAGTGCTCTAGAATTCCATCTGGAAGTATTTTTTTTCACCCTTGTACTTTAGGACTTGATGTTTCTTAGTTGCCATACCCCTCAATTTTTTCTTTGTCTTGATAAAGGCGTCAGGCTGTTACATAAAATTGCATGTGGGAGAGAAGGGGATGTTTTTCTATAGCATGAAAAAAGTAATCCGAAATGAATACCAGTTTTTCCCTGTGTCTTGCCTCTTAATAAGTAAAACTTTTGCTTTTTTTTACCAAAGAATGGTGGAGCCCTGTTGTCACAGTGGTTAGAATGTAGTACTCAGGGAAACTCTGCCTACAGATAGGAGTTCAATTCTGACAGGGCTTGAGGTTGATTCAGCTTTCCATCATTTCGAAGTGGGTAAAATGAAGACTCAAATTGTTGGGGACAATATGCTGGTGTTGTAAACCATTCAGAGCATGTTATAAAACACCATGGAGTGGCGTATAAGTCTAAGTGCTATTGCTAAAAAATAACAAATGAGCAAATACCAATATTAGTCAATTAGCTGGTATAGTAGCAACTGGTACCATACTCTCAGGAATGAAATAGCAAACCCTAGTCCCAAATCATAAGCTTCAAAACATTAGCTTCTAAATGTGCAAGACTGATTTCCTTTGCAACAATTAGACTGCTGAAGTTTTAATTTTAAAGAGGTTTATGTTCATTTCTTTCTTTCTTTCTTTCTTTTGGTTCTCATGTCTATGATTCTAAATCAGTTTTTAATTCCTGGCAACTGCCTGGACTAGTCCCTGCAGTTCAGTGCAAGGAGTTTTTTTGGAAATGGTTTGTCATTGCCTCTTTCTTAGGGCTAAGAGACTTAGGGTGACTGGTCCAAGGTCACCCAATGGAATTTATGTCTCAGAAAATACTGGGATTCATGGTCTCCCACTTTCTAGGCTAGTGCCTTAACTACTACACTAAACTGGCACTGCTACATAGACATCTTTTTTTAATATTGAAACTTTAAACAATGTTTAGTTCATAAATTTGCATTATCACATTTTACTGAAGCAACTGGGCTGTTAACTCAGCAGAATAACCACCGAGGAGCATTGACTGAAGTGGCATTTCAGCGCTAGCAATACATAAAAATTGAGCGGGCAAAAAAAAAAGTGCTCTAATTTTTTCAGGCTGCAGATACTGTAACACGGTACACCATAATTTTGCACAGACTCCCGGGTTAAAAGAATATTAGACCGGTGATTGAAGGAGTCTAGTGATCTGTAACAAATTGTAATTCAATCATTTTAGTATATCGTACTCATGAGACTATATGATTTCAAGCATATATCACCTTAGAATAGTCTGTCATGAAGATCATAATGACACCATGCTATAAGACAAAAACATCTGGCCACATTAGAGTTATTTCCCAATCAGGGATATCACCTTGGATCCCCAGCAAAAACGAGTTGAAAGGTACATCTTGTACACTATAGAAATATGCCTTTGTTTTCTGACTTCACTCTTCCCTTTCCTCCCTCCCCTTTGCTTTTCTTTGTTTTATGCTGTTTAGTTTTAGACTTCAAACCAGAGGACAGAGACTACCGTTATTGATCTGTAGGCTGTTCTGGAGTCTTTCTGGCGAAAGAATGGGATTCAAATGATTTAAGTACATAAATGTTAGCTTTTAGGGAGCCCCTGGAGTAAGTTCTTATATTTCACAAAGAGCTCTTCAAAATTGTTGAGTTTGATGTTGGTTGGCTATATTGCAACCAAATCACAATGATTTATACTTCAAAGCATCGGAACAAAATAGATACACAGAGAGAGGTTCTTACAGAGCAGTAATAATATTAAGATAATATTAGTATATCCATTAATCTTAATTAAATATTTAACAACATTATTTTGGCCGGTAATGACCTTTATTCCAAATACTGTGATGTTGATCCAAATGTGATTAATTCAAACAGATTTTCATTATAGCCTCGTGTTTAGAACTGAGGCTTTAATTTCTGAAAAGGATGCTGTCAAGACCACCTTGTGTATAAAGAGTTTAAAGTGCAAGAATGCATATGTGCTTATTCAACCTCTGCAAAGTTTATGCTAAGCTTGCTTAAATGCCACTTTTACTGCAATCTTTACATACTGCTTCCTGGTCTTATCTGTGGATGTAGTTTGGATCAAGCTACAGTTCAATATCATCGTATTTAATTTCAATTTTGTCTGAATGTACTGAATTACTGAAGCAAACGGTAGCATTTAGTGAAATTGGCTAATCTTAAAACAAAAAAAAGTCACCTAGAGTGGGTGAGGCTCGGTTGTGCTTGGATCGAAATCCTAGGGCTGTAAATTGGGATATTAAAAAAAGGTCCTTAAAAATGGCAATTGCACATAATTTGCATTATTGCCAAGAAATAAACATGGATATATCCATATAATCATCAGGAGTCAAACTTGCTTCAAGGGAGATGTTGCTACTTAATATTGTACGGATAGATTGTATTAACTAATATATCATGAAATTATCTCTGAATGTATTATTTTTAAAGTAATATAAGCTTCACCACATATTTTGCTAATGCATTTAGAATACAGAAAAGAGCTGGAAGGGACCTTGGAGGTCTTTATTCCAGCCCCCTGCTCAAGCAGGAGAACCTATAGTATTTCAGATAAGAGGCTGTCTAGTCTCTTCTTAAAAATCTCCACTGATGGAGAACCCACAATTTCTGAATGCAAGCTATTTTACTGGTTAATTGTCCTTGCTGTTTGGAAGTTTCTCCTTAATTCCAGATTGCTTCTCTCTTTAATTAGTTTCCATTGTTTCTTGTCCTGCCCTCTGGTGCTTTGTAGAATAGTTTGATCCCCCTCTTCTTTGTGTCTTTGAGAGACTTTGATTTGAGAGACATAACCCTGTTGATTCCTAACATATATAGCTCTGTAAACAGACATTGATAGATTCTGTCCCAGCCATCCATTCCTACCCATTTCAGATAAATAGTATGGAGGTCTGAAATAGGCAATGGATGGAAATGGCTCTGGCTGTTGTCAAGCTTTTTAGGGGTTGGCCCTGGGATGGGTTTGGACTCCATCTCAAGCAGCTAAGTGACCTGTATTGGAAAAGCTCATTATTCATTGCAATTCATTTGACCAAAGGTGTCACAGATGCAAGAATTGACTCATTGCACAAAAGTGGATGAAGCAAGAAATAAACCATGAACTGTTGGGTTCCTGTGATTTGAAATGATAGCATGCTGGAGTCGAAGAGCTGACTACTTCATTTATGTCTTAGTTATAATAAGGGAAAAACAGCAAAACAGACAATTCTGAGTATATATTTGGATGCCATCAGAATCAGCATGAATATCCCAAAAGTTCATTTCAGTTGAACATTAAGGTAGAACATTCATAATGTGGTGGTCAAGATCCATGGTGGTGCAGTGGTTAGAATGCAATATTGCAGGCTAATTCTGATGACTGCCAGTAGTTCAATCTTGACCGGCTCAAGGTTAACTCAGCCTTCCATCCTTCCTAGGTCAGTAAAATGAGGTCCTAGATTATTGGGGACAATATGCTGCCTCTGTAAATCACTTAGAGGGGGCTGTGAAGTACTATGAAGTGGTATATCGATGCTATTGTTATAATTCTTTGTTTCAGAATTAAAAATAATATAGAATTACCTTATTTAGGTCAATTCAAATTCCAAAAATTTCAGAATATCATTGGGATCATATAAAGGGTTACAGGAGGGATAATCAACTTTTTATGGACAGAGAACTACAGCTCTTCTTTGAAAAGTTAAAGAACCACAGTGTGATTTCTAGTTGAAAATGTGCAGATTTGATATTAGATTTAATTCTCCTATAACTATCAATCTCTTAATAATGATTATAAAATTGTGAATTATCTGTAAGGTTGTGTGTTCTTTCCATGTTCTTCTACCTGAGTAATTTCTTCCTTTAATAGTCTAATCATGCTATCAGATTATATATGCTAACTGTTAATTACTCATAACTGTCATGGCCCAGGACTCAGATTCTGAGTCTGATGCTGAAGAAGCTGTTCCACAGACTGAAATGTCAGCCTCATGAAGGACAAACCCAGAAATCACATAAGACTGATCAAACAGAGGTGCCACCTGAGCAGCTGGAAAAATCAGATGAGGATGACATAAAGACTTCCCAGTCCCCGTACAAGATGAATGAAGAGGAGAGCAGAACAATGAAGGTCTATTAGGCTCCTTGCCAAGCAAAGGAGTAAACCTAATTAGTGACAGCTGGCTGCAGCCTTATATATGAAACAGCTCTGAGCATATTCTTTTTGCTAGAAACAATGCCTGACCATATGACTTCTGGTTCGTGTGTTACTCCTGGATGTAGATTCTATCCATGAACCCACACCCATGAACTTTGGAGTGGCTGACAACCTCAACCTGGTTCTTTAAAACTTAGATCGATGTTATATGATTCTCCTGCACACTGGTCGTAAAACTTAGCAGCCAAGTCTTTGCTTTGTTTGCATTCCTTTGTTTCACTGATAACTCTTGAAAATTGAAAATCTAAAGAGAATTGCATGTGTATGTGTGATGAAACCTGAATTCTGGTTTATGTTGAGGAATATGATGTGAAGATATGGCTAATTAGGGGAAGGAAAATAATTTTCCTTCCACCCACAGGGTGGAAAAGGGAATGCACTCTTACTCTATGGTTTATATATCTACATACCGGTATATAAAAGTGAAATACCACTCATGCATCATCACAAAAACTCCAAAACCGTAAAGCCTACAAACTTGAAATTTGCCATGTATGTTCCTCTTGGCTTCTAGACGCTCACTAAAAAAAGATTTTTCGAAATGACCATCAGCGCATTAGCATTTCTTATATATTATTAACACACTCTGATGCCAAGGAGTTGTACTCACCCTCCCCACCTGAAAAGAAATCTGTTCCAAATGCAAAACACAAGCAGTGGAGAGGAGTTTCAGTTTTTACTTTCACAGCAGGAAGCAGGGGATAGGATAGGGGAGGCTTCTGTGGGGCAAGTCTGAGGGAGAGAAGGGGATAGAATAGGGGTGGCTTCTGTGGAGCAAGGCTTAAGGAGAGAAGGGGGATAGGATAGGTTTCTGTGGGACAAGGCTGAGGAAGAAAAGGGGAGAGGAGAGGCCGATCGTAACTACTTATTAATTTTTAAGCTGAAGTGTCAATTTATCAAGCCTGATCACATAGTTTCATAGCAGAGCATGGGTATTCAGCTAGTAATATTATATGCAACCGATTTGTACCAAAACTAATCTTTATTAGATATTTCTTCAACTAGGAAGATGTTTCTGTACCAAAAATTGCCCTACAATTTGGAATTCAGCACATGATTTCGAGTAATCCCATAATCAGTTTTCAATCACATTCAATAGCTACTCTTCGATCACCTCAGAAAACAATTACGTTGTAAGTGCTGAATGAGACCTTTTCTTATTCTCCACTTTTTAACAATATGCTGGATACTGCCTCCTGGAAATACTGTATGGATTTGTGTTTTGATAAAATAAGTACAGAAAACACGAGTTTTGGAATTTTCTCCCATTAAAAAAAAATCCCTTCCAGTCTTTTTAGTATTAAATGAATGTATTAGTTTTCTTCAAAGCAGGCCTTCTCAAAAATCTCAATGATCCTTTCCCCAGTCCAAACGCTAATCTGGCAGGACAAATAAATGATCTATTTTTCAATCCCTCTGACATTTTCCTCCTCATCTTCTGAATATTAAATATTTCTTTTCCTTTTAAGGGACATATGGCCATATCTGCCTTTGCCCTTTTTTATGACCCTTACCCCAGAAATCTACTTACCTTCGCTACTGGTTCGGGTGTGCTCCCATGTGGGAGCATGTGCACGCTATGCACACACACACATCTTCTGCACATGTGCAGATGGTTAAAAAATGGGATGTAATGATATTCAGGTGGGTGGGTGGAGCCTCCCGCCGCCAATGCTACCGGTTCAGAGAACCGGATAGAACTGGGGGGATTTCACCGCTGCTTTACCTGGTGTGTTTACAGAAGGTGAAACTCAAAAAGATCAAGTGTCAAGCATGGGTCCCCAACTACCTGTCCATGGCCCAGAACCAGGCCATATCCCATTTGGAACTGGGCTGCAGAAGTGGTGGGTGAGCATGCATGTGTGTGCAAAACTCCATTTGTGAAAGTGGTGCATGCGCATGAGCGTAAAAGCATCCCGTTGCTGCCACCGCTGCTGCTTCCTCCTGTCTGCCAACCCAGAAAGGTTGGAGGCCACTGGTCTAGAGAGTTCCATTTTTTTTTTAATGGAACAGCTCTAGGACTTTGCCTCAATTACTGACATTGGAAGCAGCAGGCAACCTCAGATAAATATTTCAGACAATATGGAGGTGGTTAAATATTTATGAAATATTGAGAAATTAATTTAGGTTGCAATACATTCAAATCTGTTTTGTTCTAACAGTATAACAGCTTATTTGGTTTAGTTAATTAGATAGGTCAGTAACCTGTGGTCCTTGTGTCTGGGCATTCTTCAAATTTGTATACCACTGCTCCAGAAGAGTTGGCTCAAAGTCCATATATCTGGATGGCACCGGTTACAGGAAGGCTGATTTTTTAAAAAATTTTTTGACAATTTATTCAAATATGCCTGTTTGACTAGTTAATGTGAAATTACACACCAGAGAGAGAGAGAGAGAGAGAGAGAGAGAGAGAG
>JANHFK010002490.1:134357-145069 GCA_036250565.1 Sibynophis collaris | reverse complement strand
CCTCCCCGGGCTCCAGAGGCTTTCTAAGAGCCTGGGGAGGGCAAAAACGGCTTTCTCCACCATCCGGAGGCCTTCCGGAGGCCGGAAATGGCCCATTTCCTGACTTCCGGTGAGCCTGGAAGGCCCAAAAATCAGCTGGCTGGTGCATGCATGTGTGCTGGAGATGTGCTAGGGCAAGGTTCGTGTGTCCACAGATATGGCTCTGCGTGCCACCTGTGGTACCCGTGCCATAGGTTCGCCATCACCAATTTAAGCTATATTAATGATGCCAGTTGTTTAGCATACATTTCTGAAGTTAGATTGTGTGCGCAGTTCTCATTCTGTATGCATCATCAAATCATTTATTTTAAGAATATTGAATTCTTGGTATAATGCAAGAAGTACTAGAATTTGAAGGTTTTCTGCCTAATCTCTTTGTGCTTTCTCTTGGAAAGTCTATAGGGAAGATGTACCTTGAATTTAATTGAAGACAAGTGCTGTTCTTATCACAATGGACAGCCTGATTTTCTATGACTGGAGGATAGAGGAGAGCAGTTCAAGTGAACACTGTTCCCTTTCAAACTACTTAATGGAATGTGCAAAGGCAGGCTGTATGTCTAGTCCCATTGTCTTCTCATTTCAATCCCTCATAAGTGCCTGAAAGGAGCTTATTATCATTGAGAACTGAATAGTCCTTTTAGAAAAGGTTGTCTATGATTACTCGTACTCCTAAATAAGTGCATCTGAGAGCAGAAAATAATAACAAATCTCTTCTTCTAAGGTATTGCAAACCAAGGTGACCCTAAAGAAGATCTATGCACTGATGTTGATCATGAGAAATACAAAATAAAAAATGAAGATATTGATCCTTCCATCTTCCAAGATTCTGCCCTATGTAGGGTAGTGCTGTCCAGGTATGAAGTGATGCTTGCCTAAAAATAAGTTGGTAATTTTCACTTATCTGAAAAGAAATAAGAACTATTTTCTCTTACTTATGAGAAATCGGCAATGAGTTGTCAATAATTAGAGTTTTAATACATTAGCCAACTCACTAAGTAGCTATTGGAGGCAAGTAGGTATACCAATCTATTAGGATCAAAAATATTACAAGATAATGTAGAGTTCTTCCAAGTTAAAACCAAATCCATGTTATTGTCTTGACCAAAATATAAAAGTGGTTTGTCATTATTTTTACCAGGATATATTTTTTTAACTTGTAAGTCTATAAGCTTGGGATATTCCACTGATTTCTCGTCTAAATACCAATAGGCTATCACTGTATAACTTTTTTTAACATAATGCAACATTGGATAGATCAGCGTATCTCAACTTTAGCAACTTTAGAACATGGGGGCTTTTAACTCCCAGAATTCCCCAGCCTGCATGAGAAGCGTTCAACTAATTTTTATTTTTCTTCTACTTCTTATGATGGTAGTGATGATCATGATGACAGAATCTTGTCTTGCTCACACTAAAACATAGCAACTTCACTTAATTACCTTCCTTTCTGTAGAAATAGATTGTATACTTAATTAAGAAGACAATTGCAGAGTATTTGTCCTTAATAAAGAGCTGGAAATTGTCCATTTTCATTAACGTTTATAGAAAGGCAGAGAACCTTGAGGATTCTGGGGAATGTGTAATTTTGTTAATTACAAAGAATGGGATGCATGTATATAAATGTTGCATATTGTATCCATTTTCTTTAGTGAATTGCCTGAAAGAGAAGAAGGAGAAGGAGAAGAAACTCCAATTTACAGTCACTGGGGACCCCCCCAAATGTATGTTGATGAATATTTCAGTATTTCTTTTGCCTTAATAATAATTTGAGGTGTTGATCATTAAGTATAGGAGAAGAGAAGCAATGCGCCTCTCTTGCTGGAGGCACTTTGCGTAATCGTTGGGTATTTTATACCATCTGGGAAGTGTAGTGTGACAATAGTTCCTTGTAGAATGCTAAAGGCAGAATTAATATTTATCAGGTGTTCTGCCGAATGATCTCATATCAGTTCCATTGATTTTTACATAATTTCTTGTAAGGCTGTGTGCAAAATGGAAAGTGTTTTTATTTCAACTTTGAAATGCTCACACAATGTTTAGGATTGGGAAATTTGGAATATTTTACTTGTTTCCAGTCTCAGTGAAAACAAAATCTGGAGGGTTCTTACAGGGTAAATAGGACAAGGTTGATTCAGCTAACCTGTCTTTTCCTTCCTTTATATGATCTGGATACTGGCGCACCTCCTGATTTTCCCTTTCTTTCTTTCTTTCTTTCTCCTTATTTGGAGTCAAGCAAATAGATAGCAGCTAAAGGGAAGTAGGAAGAGGGAGGTGCTAATGGAGAATGGTTGGCTATCGATGCTTGAATCCAAAAACAATGGAAGGGACAGCTGTGCACCCAGCCTGTTTTTCCCAGCATCTTTCTTCCTCTACCTTGATTTTAGGTCCAGCATATCTACCTGGCCCACTGACCTACAATCTTCCCTGAGTTACCCAGTCTCCATAGCTTTTTTCTATTCTCCAAACACATCTGCCTGAATCATGGGCGTACCAGAACTTTTATGTTTCTTTGTGGACATATTTAGATTGCCCCAAAGTAGCTATTCTATGCATGAAAACTTTTACTCTTACCTAACTTTAATGCAATGAATTATACAGTTTATGTTGTAGTTTATATGTATATTGTTGCATATGTATTCTATTAGCTGACTTGCATGATATGCATTTGTTCTTATTAGCAGCTCTTTCAATTAAGAAAATACGCCTTTTATAAGCCTTAAAAAAAGAAATGCTTAACTTTTGAGTATTTTCTAGTAAAGTCCAAGAGCTGTAACTCTTGCTGCAAAAATATTAGTAAAGTTGAGGTTATTTCTTCATAAACAGCTTGTAGAATGGTTATTTCCTTTTATTTTATTATCACATTAAATCTTATAAACAAATATAATATAATATGATTTGAAACCAAAAAGGAATAATTAAGGAAGCTAACTGTATTTATCCAGTCATTCTAATGTGATTTTCCTGACTGTACATAGAATTGATGCATTCATATAACACAGATAATAAGCATCGCTCTTTTCCACAACAGTACAGTTCTTTTCATTCACCTATGAAAATGGCATTAAAAAATTCATTTTAAAAGGGATAGATTTCATGGGGCTGAGTGACATTTGGTGTTCAATGACTGTATTTATTAATGTATCGAGGGGCATGGATTACAGTGAAGAAAATTAAAACTAAAAGCAGGCATAGAGATCAGATATTATGATTTATTTTTATTTTCCTGAAACTTTAAAGGGGTTGGATTTTAAAATGGAATTAATTCAGGGAAGACTGAAATGAAGGACCCAGGTATCATGCAATCTGCAGCTGTGGTCCGCTCACATTGTGGTCTACCTTACAACAAACCAGAAGCTTTGGATTTTTATAAGGTCATAGGTTTTAGCAAAAATCATGAAGTTCCAACTTCTTCTATTCAGAGCATTTTTTTTTCCATACAGAATTGAAATTTTTCGGGAGCCCCATATTCCTCTTGGCATCAGTATTGTTGGTGGACATACAGTTATAAAACGCCTGAAGAATGGAGAAGAGCTTAAAGGAATATTTATCAAGCAGGTTTTGGAAGATAGCCCAGCAGGAAGAACCAAGGCTCTCAAAACAGGAGATAAAATACTTGAAGTAAGTTAGGAGTTCTTTAAAAGTCTGTAGCTGTCTGCATCTGCTTCAATTTCAATTTATTTCAATTTATTTAATTTCTATACCGCCCTTCTCCCTTTCGGGACTCAGGGCAGTGTACAGACATAATTAAAACCAGTAACAATAAGTGTTATAAATATTATAAAATACATACAAAAGTTTAAAATCTGCTTGCTTGGACAGGCTCAATTTTTAGAGAAATTCTATTGACTACAAATTATAGATTTAGTAAATAGTAAATATTTGCAGTTTAACTTTAGCTGTTTATCTTATGTGTGAATACAAAATAATGATCATGTAAGATGTAATCGTGGCATTTGAATTTACTGTTCATTTTTTTTTTTGAGTGGGCTGGCCCTTATACTCTACAAAGAACTGCAGATGCTACTTATCTACATGAGAAAAGATTAATAAGTCCTACTAGACACACATGCATAAATAAAGCATTTTTATTTTTGACTTATTGATGACAAGAAGACTAGAAACTGAACTCACTATTCATGGGGAATTTCTCTTTGGGGATCTTGTAATGAAAGGTTTCCTGAAAAGGAGCTTATTTCCCATCAGTTATCAGGATTTTTCTGTGGAGTGGTGCAGTCAAGAGGAGATCATCTTAAAGCCAAAACAGTCAGAGAATAACAGGAAATGCTACTGCTGTCAAAACGCATGCAATATTAGTAAACCAAATATGCATGAACATAAAGCAAAACGATCAGCTTGAAATAGAATTTTATTAAGCTCACTAAGGAAAATAAATTTCAGCGTACTGTTTAATATAGTTGAATAAATAAACTCAATGTTATTTTAAAAAGTCCAAGAATTTGATCTTTTTAAAAATGTTGAATTTATTTGTACTGATCTAATTGAAGTATTTCTATATGTCTTTGCTATTGATTAGATGTTATGTTGATGCTGTGAGTAACATTTTAATCATTAGACTATATCTGTTATATTAGCAAAGCTCTTTAGGGTTGTTATTCAGGTTTTTCAGCTTTCCGAGATCTTTTTCTAGAATTTGGAACAGAAGAAGTAAATCTAAATGAGCTCATTTCTCTGCAGGTATCTGGAACAGACCTACAAAATGCTAGTCATGAGGAAGCTGTGGAAGCGATCAAAAATGCAGGCAACCCTATTGTTTTTGTGGTGCAAAGTCTGTCAACTCTTCCAAGGGTAAGTTATCTCCACTTATTTACTCTCTAAAATTTAATTTTGATGGAGAATGGATTCCAACATGGGAGAGAGAAAAAAGATGGGCACCAGTCTGTATCTAGACAATATTTCTTAGAAATAGTTTTTGTTTGCTTTCTTTTCATTTTTCGCTTTCTCTTCATTTTGATTCATTCACGCAATTTTTTTTCTGTTAAGATCCATCCATTCATTCACATTTGTATTTTGTAGATAGTTTCAGTAATAAACCCCAAGAAAAAGAAAGGCGAAAAGGATGAGGACACAGAAGAAACTGAAAAGGTATGTGCAGTCTCTCAGTTTCCAAAACCAGATTCATAAAATAAGCATTTTAAAACAATCCAATATTTCTTTAAATGGAAGAAGGCAAAATAATATTTGAACTTATATACCCTGTATTCCCCAAAATAAGACATTCCCTGATAATAAGCCCAATCGGGCTTTTGAGCGCACTTATTTCAGGGTTCAAAAATATATAAGACAGGGTCTTATTTTCAGGGAAACATGGTAGTAGACTTTCTGAAATGTTTTTAAAAGATAAATAAATTTTATTTTTAATTTCCCTCGATCTTTATTGCTGTTTATGCTATTATATGTAAACGTTGAATAGCATTAGAAGCAATAACAGCAACTGTAACAAAGAGAAAATAGGTCACTTGTGAGTGAACTAAAAATAATAAAGAATTACAAAGCCAACAGGTATCTATTTAGAAGTAAGTGCCAATTAGTTCATTGGGGCTTGATAAGTGGGTTAGAATGAAATAAACCTCTTTGTAAAGGATTTTCTAGAAATAGTCTACATCTAAAATAGATACAATCTAAATGTTCTAGAATTGTCCAATCTGGAAACAGGTCTATTCTAAACTTTCCTAATCATTCACATTAGGAAAGTAAAAACATATTGGTTGTGTTTTTGTAATAAAGTTTTCATTAAGAATTTTAATTATAATAGTAAAAACTAATACAAACTATACTTAGAGAAAGCTGAATGAAAAGAAAGAATAGATAGTATATGAATAAAAAAGAAAAAGAAATTATAATAAAAGCAGAAAAGAAAAAAATATATAAAATATATATGTTATAAAATAAAATATATAAAAAGATGCTTTCCAACTTTCATCAAAATAATAAACAAATTTAATAACTCTTCGTTGTCCTTTAAGGTTAAACAGATATCTCTTCCTCCATATCCTGTCCATTATCTACAAGCAAAACTATAAAACATCTACTTTTCAATCCTGTTGTCAGCAAAAGTCAGGCGTGAAAGACCAGATCGACACATGAAGATTTAATTAAACTGATTTATTGCTAATAAAACTCTATGCATAGGAATCTTCTCAACTAATTGTTGGCACGTGCTTAGAGTTAGATAAAGGTCAACAGCACTCAAGGGGAGTGGGACTTATCTTACGGCTACTTAGAGCTTCTAAGGAATTTACTCTGCCAGCCCTTCTCCTACAAAAAAGTCCATGAAAAGTTGTCAGAACATTGCTATAAATACCATTTTCATTTTGATCAAATAAGCCAATTTTATAGTTTTCCTTTTACTTCTAAAAATCTTTGATTCAATCAAATATTGTCACATGATTTTATTTTTCTTCAATTCTTTTTTCTCCCATTGCACAGATTTCTTTAAGGCTTTAATAAGCTTCTTTTGTAGATTGAAAAAGAAAATAAATTGCAGGTCATTCTCTTGATATATCATTTATATTTCCATTCTAATTTTAAAAACTTCGTCCAGTGAAGCGCCCTTTTCTAAATCATCTTCTTCGGTTGTATTTGTAGTTGTAGATTCTGTACTTTATCTTATCAAATAAAATTTGTTATCCATATGTCAATCGTTTATTAACATCTTTTAGACCCAACCTATCCATAGAAACAGACACCTTTAGTGATAGTGCCAATATTGAAGTTACTAACTTCCGGCTCTATTCTTCAAAAATCTCTTAATATTTATGATATTATAACATTTATTGCCATTTTGAAAGTCCCAGTATTAACCGAATCATATATGCTTTTTTTCCTACTGCTTAAAATCCTTACTCACCTTTAGTGTCCAGTTTCTAAAATAATCACTTATCTTTTGTCATTACTTGCAACAAGTAGGATAGCAAGAAGAAGTCCTTTGAGAAGTTATTTTCATTGTTACTTCCAAAATTTTACAGTAAATGTCAATATTCCAAATTTATCTTGATCTTTAATCCATTTGTAACTTTCTGAGATCAAAACCTGATTTAGCTTTTACTGCTTATTTCATATTCCTTAAATCCTTAAGCTTGTAATTAATATTTTGTTCAGAGTTTAAGATAAACTCATCCAGTGAAGACTTTTCAAATTCGTCATTCTGAAGAAGTCTAATAGCTTCAAAATAGTTAATAGGCAATTTCTGAAAGTGATTAAAAAGGGAGGTTTGCAAACTTAGTGTCCTTTAAAAGGCTCTGCTTTTGAGCAAAGTGACTGATCTCATCATCTCCCAGCAATCAAACTCATGGAAAACTGATGTCCTATGTCTCCTTGCAAGGAGCAGCCAACCGGACCACATGTGGGTGATCTCCTGTCTTCTCTTTATCCAGCGAAGTTGCCAGGAACCAGTCTATTCACAAGTTCCTTGATCTTTGCCGCAGTCATTGGCGCTGCTTTTGCAGAGCATTGTATCTTCAATTCACTGTACCTCCCCCAAAAGTCCCAAAAGTAAAAACAAATTGTGAGGTAACATGACTCGGGATATAATTGATTGATTTATTGATAGATAATCACTTTTCTTCAATAAGGCTATTTACATGAGGAACTCTCTTGACTCTCCATAAGAAAATTAATGTAGGCTATGATGAACCTTTAGCGCTCTTGGTTTTCCTTAAAAATATACGGAAATTATTACTTTCGTGGTGTGTGAAACGAAAAGTTCGGATGAATGTGTCTAGGTTTGTATGACTAATTGGTAGCAGAGATGATTTAAACAGTCACATTTCATTTTTCCGCTCTCTCTTTCTCTGTATTTTTAATCATCTTGCCTGATGCGGTGTTCTTGGGGATTTGAGAGCTTGCATACTAGTTTATAAATCTTGAGCTGTACTAATAAAGGTATTGCTGCAATATACTGTAGATTGAATGAGCTCTCTTTTCCCAAGCTTTTTTTTTTTTTTAAATAGTTTGAATAGTCCAAACTTGGTCGAAATGATTGGAAAACCATTTCTGATTTTTAAACCAGTGTGCAATTAATGGATGAAAATAAATCACATGTTTGAAATTGCTAGTATCCTACTGGTAGTCCTTGATTTACAACTACAATTGAACCCACAATTTCTGTTGCTAAGACAGTTGTTAAGTGAGTTTTGCCTCACTTGACAATCTTTCCAGCCACTTTTGTTGAATGAATCACTGCAATTGTTAAGTTAGTAACATGGTGGTTAAATAAAGTTGGCTTCCCCATTGACTTTGCTTGTCAGAAGGTCTCAAAATTTGGTTACATGACCCCGGGACAACGCAACCACCATAAATATGAGCCTGTTGTCGGGCATCTGAATTTAGATCGCATGGAGATGCTGCAATGGTCGTAAGTGTGGAAATGATCATAGGCCCCTTTTTTTCAGTGCCATTGTAACTTCAGCCACTAAACAAACGGATGTAAGTCGAGGACTACCTGTATTTAAAGGAGCTATTCTTCAGCAGAGAGCATCTTAGCTTTCACATTTCTGGCAGTAGGATCAACAGCAGTATTTTTCCACTCTAGGTTTCTGTGAGGTCAACCATAAAGTTTCACGTTGATGACTTTGCCTCCAACCTCTAGTTTGCTATAAGCAAAATAGGCAATACAATACATTTTACAAGGATGGACCATTAGTAGCATAATGCAGGGTGGTTTTTTTTTTATCTATATGTTTACGCCTGGAGAAACAGAGTACCATTCTTTCAAGACTTTTAGGTCCTTTGGAGGAGCTATTTTTGGAGAATATGAAAATTTTGCTCTCTGTACCTCCTGCAGAAAGAAAGCTGGGAGGAAACAGGAAGTCCGACAATACCTGCTACTTACCCAGAACTGCAGGTTGGAAAGTTGAGGCAAAAGTGCTAGGCAACAGGGAAACAGTCCTTACCTCACAATCCTCCATTAAAAAACCTGACAAATATAAATCTGGGCATCGGCTTCTTTGCTAATTTGTTTTTGTTTTCTAATATTCTTGTATTTGAACTACCTTGAACTGCCTTCTGATCATGTTCTTCAAAACTAAGTTTGCAAATAATTCAGCCCCTCTGATAGCAAGACAGCTTTGATTATGCAAAATCTGCTGACTGTACCTTAATCCCTCACATGATTTTCATTTGGGTGGCTCCAACTGACTTTTAAGAACCTTCCCCCTCCTGTGATCCATTCTTCTCAAGATGCTCCTCCAGATGACCAAGGAAAAGTATTCTTACAATTCTCTGATTTATCTTTCTCTTTACAATTTTAGCTTTTTGTCTGCCAGACATATTGCAGGTAGTCTTTAACTTACAACCACAATTGAGCTCAGAATTCCAGTTGCTAAGCGAGACAGTTGTTTAGTGAGTTTTGCCCCATTTGATGACCTTTCTTGCCAGAGTTGTTAATGAATCAGTGCACTTGTTAAGGTACTAACATGGTTGTAAAGTGAATCTGGCTTCCCCACTGACTTGTCAGAAGTTCATAAAAGACAATCATATTACTCTGGGACACTGTAACCATCATAAATACGAGCCAGTTGCCAAGCACCTGAGTTTTGATCACATCACCATGGGGATACTGCAGTGGTGAAATCCAATTTTTTTTACTACCGGTTCTGTGGGCGTGGCTTGGTGGGCGTGGTGTGGCTTGGTGGGTGTGGCAGGGGAAGGATACTGCAAAATCTCCACTTCACCCCACTTCAGGGGAAGGATACTGCAAAATCCACATTCCCTCTCCACTCCAGGGGAAGGATACTATAAAATTTCCATTCCCACCCCACTCTGGGGCCAGCCAGAGCTGGTATTTGCCGGTTCTCCAAACTAATCAAAAATTTTAGCTCAAACTGCTCAAAATTTCCCCTACCGGTTCTCCAGAACCTGTCAGAACCTGCTGGATTTCACCCCTGGGATACTGTAATGGTCCTAAGCATGAAAAATGGTCATAAATTACATTTTCAGTGTTGTTTGTTGTACTTTGGAGCGGTCACTTAACAAAAGGTTGTAACTGTACTTCTATTCTTAAATGCTAGAAGTTGGAGCTCAATCATTACTGCCTGGTGGAAACTTTATCTGGAGACTTTGTTTGATGCCTCTTGTAGACAAGTTCTCTTTTTGGAATGACTCAGCGGTTAAATATGCTGACCTTGTCCGTTGGAAAGTTGACAGCTCAGTTTTGAGACCCAAGCGCTGCGCAACGGGGTGACCTTTCCTGCTCTAGCTCCTGCCTATCTAACAATTCGAAAGCATGCAAATTCGAGTAGATTAATAGGTACCACTTTGGTGGGAAGGTAGCGGCATTCCATGTGCCTTTGACATATATCCATGCTGACCACATGACCATGGAAAATGTCTTCAGACAATGCTGACTCCTTTGTCCAAGAAATGGAGATGAATACTGAGCCCTAGAGTCGGACACAACTGGACAGGGAAACTTTTACCTTAAATATTTATGTGGATTTCCTCAAGTTCAAGGTATAGGTTTTCAGCTATAGGATGTCCTTTTTTCTTCTTCTTTAATGCTAATATTGTGGTGTCATCAAAATAAACTTCTTACATCAGGAAGAGTGTTTAATCACTCTGGAAGTAATTTTTTCACTCTGGTGAAAAAAGTAAGGTTCTACATTTAGGCAAGAAAAACATAATGCACAGGTACAGTATATGTGGTACGTCCCTCA
>JANHFK010002490.1:43003-56688 GCA_036250565.1 Sibynophis collaris | reverse complement strand
GTTCTCCGAACTGCTCAAAATTTCCGCTACCGGTTCTCCAGAACCTGTCAGAACCTGCTGGATTTCACCCCTGGATCACATGACCCTGAAACCAGGACACTGCAACTGGCATAAATACATGCCAGTTGCCAAGTGTTCAAATTTTGATCATGTGACCATGGGAATGCTCCAATGGTCGTAGGTGTGAGAAACATTCATAAGTCATTTTTTTTTCAGTACCATGGTAACTTTGAATGGTCACTAAACTAATGGTTGTAAGCAAGGGTGTGTTCCACTTACCTTCGCTATCGGTTCGCAACGGGAATGCATGCGCAGAGCATCTTTCATGACGTCCGTGTGAATGAGGGGAGTTTCCCGCCGCTGCTACTACCGGTTCGCAAGATCCGGAGCGAACCAGTAAGAACCCACTACTGGTTGTAAGTAGAGGGTTAGCTCTAATTCGTTTTTAACAACAGCAGCTTAGTAAAGGACGTAACATTTTAAAGGAACTTTTTACCCTGCTGTGGTCACTACTTTTTTATTTTAACTTCAAATACAGATGATATGTTTCTTTTAAAAAAAACTGTGCTGGTTTTTCAGACTGATTTAGTTTGTTTCAGCTTTCAGAGTTTTCGCCTTTGCATTGATTACCTTTCAATGTCTGTGGCTACTTTTTATCAATCCTGGCATTCTTGAAGCTTTTTATAAACTTTCCTCTCAGTGCAATTATGGAATGCTCATAAAAAATTTAAAAGAGCAACTCTGCCAGGAGACTCGTATGACAAATTTAAATGGCAGTTTGCCATGAGGTTCACCGATGCCTTGTTGTGACTCCCTGCTGAAGAAAAGTCTTAATTGTATTACAGTATTGTAGCACAGAAAGGTCAAAGGAGGGACATTTTCAATATTCCAAATAAAATTGGTTTTCAAATATGATTTAAGCTGGAGATGCTCTGGTAACCATGTGAACCATAGTTACCTTACTAAAATATGAAATGACTCGTTTATTAGTTTGCTTTCTTCTTCAATCTTTTCTCTAAGAGCCTATTACAGAGAAATCTACATTTTATAATCAAAATAGAAGCGCTTTCGTGGATTAAAGTTGCCCTTGGACACGTTCAGTAAATTGTACTGTATGTTTTTTATGCAATTTGAAACCACTTTACAATAGCATTCCTCTAAATTAGAGACAGAGCGATACCATTTAAGAGCTCCCCAGGATGATGTTGTGATTAGAGAAATTTTGCATACTATCTCCTTGGGTTGGGTTTTTTTTTTTTTGGTCATCTCCCCAAAACTCCATGCAAGATGGTGCTTCAGTGTGCTTTTAATTTTGACTTTTCCCTCCCTTCTTTTATTTGTCAATAAGGAAACTCAATTTGATCTGGAGATTAAAATGATGTACTAGGAGCAAGGAAAGTTCTGCTTTAGGCATAACAGCCATGGATAACCTTAAGCTATAGGCTAGTCACTTTCTCTTAACCTTAAGGTGGCAAAGAACTACCACTTCCAAAAATGAGGCCTAGCCCTAGAAAATTGCATGAATTTTTCTGGTAGTCACCAGGAATCAAGACTGAGTTGAAACAAAGTACAAAAAGGATTATGAAGTGGATAACTACCAAGCCACTGCATCAAGATGGGTGGCCGAGTTAGAAGTGTAACTCCTCGGACAGGAGATTTGAGACTTCCTTTCTCCTTAGGTTCAGCCATGTTGCTGCATTAACCATTGATCCTTGTTATGTTCAAATTCAGAGAATACCTTGATCCTAAACAAATCTCCCTCCTGTCATTATAACAATCCACAGTTCCCAAATCCAAATAAAATGTGGCTCTGTTGATAAGATTGAAATGAGCAAGAAATCAGGGAGAAGACAAAGCCCTGTCTTACAGAAAGAAGCTCAGGCAGAGGTTATCTTAGGAAAAGATGTAGCTGCTTTAAATAGCAAAAGACAAAGTTAAACGTTCTCGTGCACGTTAAGTTATCTTTTCTAAATTATTTCTGAGGTGTTTCACAGCCATAATTCATGAGGTTTTCCTTTTAAAAGGAATCCTGATGCTTCTTACAGTGTTGCAGCCACGAACTCTAGCACGTTCCTGGGAAAGCATGTGATTTATTTCTTTGAGAAGTAGCTTTCGTGTTTCCCCCCCAACCATGTTTCTAAAACGCAGCAGATTTTCAAAACTTATTTGCTAGTAAATGAGTGCTTTTCAGTTCAATTTATTTGCCTGAAAATAATAGATAACAGCAAACGTATCCCAGTTTCCCTCCCCCCCACTCCCCAAATTAAGCAAAAAATGATATGACATACATGCATAGCAAATTAAGCCATTTCAAATGTTACACTTGCAGCTGAAAGCTGAGACAGAATCACTAAGAGTATACATATTGCATATTATTTTTCATCACCCTGAACTTTAAGTGATCCACGGGGAGGGGAGCGGGGTTGAGGAGCTGCCTGCATACTTTTAAGACTGTGGAATGTATATTTGAAAGTTATTGTGCGAACTATGGAAGATCAAGGAAAGTCTGTCTCCTATGCACTGCAGTGGTTTCAAATAGTCCTTCACTTACCACCACGACTGAGTCCAAAATTTGTTAAGCTAAGGAAGTGTTGCCCCACTTTATGATCCTTTTTGCCACGGTTGTTAAGTGAATCACTGTGGTTGTTAAGTTAGTAACACGGCTATAAAGCGAATCTTGCTCCCCCATTGATTTCGCTCATCAGAAAGTCGCAAATGGTAAATCGCTTTCCGGATTCCTGATTTATGCAACCGTCATAAATATGAGGCACCTCATATTGCTAAGCATCCAAACATGATCATGGAGATGTTGTAATGGTCATAACCGGTCATAAGTCAGATTTTTTTCAGTGCTGTTGTAACTTTGAAGAGTCTCTAAACGAATGGTTGTAAGTCGAGGACTACCTGTACGTTCTAGCTACCCTGTGGGAGGGATACTCAGAAGGTGGAATCAGCTAAATCAAGGGTGTCAAACTCGCAGTGTCACATTGTCATCATGTGATGTATCGGGACTTTTCTCCCCTTTGCTAAATCAGGGATGGGCTTGGCCAGTGTGTGACACATCCGGCCCATGGGCTATGAGTTTGACACCCCCTGCGCTAACTTATTACATCACATTTTATTTCCCAAAATTTGGGATTTTCAGGAGTTTTGCTTAGTGAAATTAAGGAACAGATGTTTGCCCAAAAGCACCTTTCACATGAAGCCATAATGAGACAGACTCTGCAAAACCCAATTATGAAAATACCTCAAACAATAATCACCCTCACAAGAAAGTTTAAATTAATTTGCTCTTTGTGCTTCACTAACCAAAAAAGAAACCCAAGAAGAAAAAAAGCAGTTCTTGTATCAAAGCTGTCCTCAAGCCTCCAAAGAAAAATATAGCTCGTTTTGAGAATTTTGATCAAATACAAATTACATGACATAAAAGTGCTGTGCGTATAATAATTCCAAAGGGACAGAGAACAAAATCTTTGTGCTTTTTAATATATAAGAAATAATGTGTGCATTTGGACTGGATACATTCATGTATTTTTCTAAATAAAAAATAGGCAGGCTATTGCTATTCATACGGACTTACATTTTTATTACAAGCTAAGCTCAATTAGATTTTAAATGAGCCCATGCGTTTCTTTTTAATATCAAAACTAGAGTTTGTACACAACTTCACTCCTATTTCTTCCTCTTTGTTTTTTAAATATTAATTCCCTAATTCAGAAGAAGCATTTATTTTCATTTTGGTTAAATCATTTGGAATCATTGAGCTGGTGATCCTCTATAGCCGTGATGGCTAACCTATGGCACGCGTGCCAGAGATGGCACACAGAGCCCTTTCTGTGGGCATGCACGCAGTCGCCAGCTGCTCTTCTGGTTTCTGGCGCACGCATGCACCCCGGCCAACTGGTCTTCGGTTTTTGGCGCACAGGCACATGCATGGTGCACGCATGCACATGCACACATTCTTTCCGGTTTGGACACTCGGTACCGAAAAGGTTCGCCACCACGGCCCTAGAGCATGGTTGTCAAACTTGAGGCATCACCTATCGCAACCTTTTTTTCCTTTGGGGAGCTGGCATGGGCGTGGCCTGTGCATGATGCATCCATCCCATGGGCCGCCAGTTTGACACCCCTGCGAGGTTAATAGTAGATTTGAATCAACTTTCTTCCAGGCCCTGTCTGATATACTGAGCTTTGAATACTTGTTTTTACAGCCATATATGTCAAGTCAATTAGATTAGTATGTAAAGGATATCTTAATCTATATTTACTATGTGCTAAGAAAGCACTGATCACTGGTACCTACCAAAATCAATACTAATAAATAGCACAGCTTACAAATTGACTGGATTTTGTTTTGAAACAGCTGGTTAAAAAATAGCATGCACTATCTATTTTCTAAGTATTGCTTTACTACTGTGCTTATAGTTAAATTGGAAATATCATCTACCATAGGAGCAAAATACTAGACATTCATTTTAAAAGCAGAGTCACTATTCTCAGCTAATTCAATAAATTGATTTTTCTGGCTCTGTAGGACCTCATTATGCGGGTCTACGTTTTAATTCCATGTCTTCTTATTTATCTGCCTGGTTTTGCCTAGCTGTGCGGTGGATAATGTGACATTTGATCTGTTCTTTACCACTCTTACCAGAAATCATTAGCTATTAGCATGGGCAGAAAAGCATACCATGATATCATAGCATTCCTAAAATTAGCATGCTAATAGCTAATGATTTCTGGTAAAGCAGGCAAAGAACAGATAAAATTTCACATTATCCTCTGTAAAGGTAGGAATACGGAATACAGAAGAGAAGGAAGGGCTAAATCTCACTGCTAGGTCCAGAGCACTCACGATAGGTTTCTTGTGAGACATTTCTACAAAATGGGGACACTATGGAAGTTTATTAAACGAAAGTATCTCATGACATCTAGGTTAGCAGTCCCAAACTTTTCTGGCTTTGTGGACCAGCAGTAGGGGTGGCAGCAGTGGGGGACGAGGGAAAGGCAATGGTTCCACGCAAACGGCAGGTAAGCGCACATGCGCCCTTCACACAAATGGAGGCTGACAGGCACATGCTCCCACCCACCATTTGCACAGCCCAGTTTCAAACGGGCCATGACCCAGGATTTGGGAGCCCGATCTAGTGATTCTCGGGCCTAAGAGTGTCAATGCCATTTATACGAATAAGGATTCTAGCGAGAACAAGATCTAGTACATAACCGATTCTCTTTTACAACAATGAATTGGTTTCTGGAATTAAGTAAACTCTGGTAGCATCAAGCCGAAGCCAATAAGAGAATCAAGAGGAGTGACCTTGCAGGGAGATTATAGTAATAGCAATAGCACTTAAACTTATATACCGCTTCACAGTGCTTTTATAGCCCTCTCTAAGCGGTTTACAAAGTCAGCATATCCCCCCAACAATCTGGGTCCTCATTTTACCGACCTCGGAAGGATGGAAGGCTGAGTCAACCTTGAACCTGGTGAGATTCGATCTTTCAGGCAGTTGGCAGTCAGCAGAAGTAGCCTGCAGTGCTGCATTCTAACCACTGCACCACCGCTAGTTCTATCTGCTTTACTAGGTCATGGTACCCTGATAATTCATATAAACTGATCTAGGATCACATTATCCAAATATATGGTCTTTACCAATATCTCCACTGAATAGCTTTGGTGTGTTCATAAAATTTTTAGAAGCACTTCATCCTTATAAATGGGTTGCCATCATTCTAGACAACTGAAGATGTATGTCAACAAATAAATTCTTAATGCTTTTCAAAGGTAGTTTCTTAATGTTTTTCACAGGCATTTTGAAAAATAAAAAATAGGCTGAAATCTCCCCCTTAAGAAGGCAATAATTTTTTTGGGGGTGGGGGGAGAATAGTTGTTAATACAAAGTCAATGCAATAATCTATTTCTCATTTGTTGCAGTGGTTATAGGTCAGGACTAAAACATGTCAGGAGAGTGATTCATTTATGAGGAATGTATGCAAATAATTGGCATAATTCCTTTTTTCGTAAATAGATACATCAGTGGTTATCAGCTAAATCATTGGCATATAAAGTGGTTACAGAGTTGGCTAATACAATAAGTCTTTTGTTAAGAATTTCTTATTCAATCAGATACAGTTTTTCCCCATTTCCTTTTATGTATTCAGAGATTGAGTATGATGTATGTGGGTCCGTAGGAACTCTACAATTTCCATGTGGGCAGATTTCAAAGCCAGGGACAAAGCAGAATTGCCAGCCTACATAATGAAGAACAAAAAAAAAAAAAGAGAGGAGATTATTATGCCAGCTCTCCTAAACTCTTTACTTTTCCTAGATATCAGACATATTTAAAACTGCATATTTATGATGTGAACCATATGCATAAAGAATAGCATCCTTGTTTCTACTGTATATTAGGAAGCCCATTAGTACTTCTATGTGAGAACAGTCACCTATCTATCAACTATCTGTGGAGTTCTTGATGTTCTCTGTGCTTGGTTATTTTGCTTGATACATTTCATTATCAAATTAGATAACCTCATCAGTGCTCACTGATGATATTATCTAGTTTGGTGGTTAAACGTCTGCTAGAAAGCAATCAAGTTCAGAGATCATAAAGGATGATGATCCCACAATTCAACCCTGAACTACAAGTATTCTCTTCTATTGGTATCATTTCTCTATCACATCATCCTCTTTATGTTTGGTAGCAGATATGAATTTACACTTTGAATTAGCATCTGAAGTATAGATAGTCCTCAACTTATGATCACATTTGAGCCCAAAATTGATGTTGCTGAGGAATTTGTTGAGTTTTGCCCCATTTTACAACTTTTCTTGCCACATTTGTTAAGTCAATCACTGCAGTTACTAAATTAGTAACATCATTGCTAGGTGAATCTAGTTTTCCCGTTGACTTTGCTTGTCGCAGGGCTGTCAAACCCACGGCCCATGGGCTGGATGTGTCACACGCTGACCACGACCATGCCCAGTTTAGCAAAGGGGAAAACATTCCCGCTACATCACATGATGCTTTCATGATGACGTGAGTTTGACACCCCTGGCTTGTCAGAAAGTCACAAAAGGTAATCACATGACCCCTAGGACACTGCAATTGTCATAAATATGAACCAGTTTCAAGCATCTGAATGGAAATCACATGGCCATAGGGATGCACAGGGTCATAATTGTGAAAAACGCATTTTTTTCAGTGCCGTTGTAATTTCAAATGGTCATTAAATGAACTATTGTAAGTCAAGGACTACCTGTACATATATTCATTCATAGAGTGGGAACCCACCATTGGCTAAGTAAACCACATTTTTACTCTGAATGAAACACAATTACTTAACTCTTAACATAATGCGTGAGAACATGGAAACCAGTATGGTCCAATAATAAAATGTTAGATGAATCCTTTGATTTCTTTTGATTTTACAGAACCATATCTCTTTCTTTACAAAATCAGTCCTCTGCTCGTAGAGTGGACCACTAATTAATGGAACAGCTCCTTTATCTCAATAGCACTGACTGGATGTAGAATAAACATGAGCTATTTGCAAAGAAGGATACTGATGGTTTCCAGCTGCCTCAGTGCTTATGATATTACAGGCACATTATAAATCATGGCCCTGCCTTAGACTTAGTTTGCATATTGTGCTTCCAAACCAGGGCCTTTTCGCAATGAGTCCAAACTTGATAAGACTCATCTGTACCTAATTATAGCCTTTTCTTCAACTTCCATCAGGAAAGTAAACAAAGGTTTTTCCAATGTAAATCAAACTATGAAGAAAAGATAAGCTAGGGTGCATTTAGTTGAGTTGAGTTGAGTTAATTTCCTGAATAGAAATTGGTCTCATATCCAGAAAACTGAAGATCACTTTTATGGAGGTTATATAATAAGTTCTGATTCATACATTTTAAAGAATCTAGAGTGACATTCCATCAATAGCTCGGTAAACCAATTTTTTATTGCAAGTAAAACTAAGAGTTACTCAACATAATGTATCAGAACATGGAAGCCAGCATGGTCCAATAGTAAAATGTTAGATACAATTTTTGATTTATTTCTTTATTTAATTGTATGAATTCATAAATCATTAATATTTTTCACATTTGAAAATATCATATTCATATTTTTCTTTGTATTTGCTGAGTGTTCTATATGCATCATCTTTTATTTTAGGTCCACTAAACTGGACCTTTACCAACTTCCTATTATCTAATTCAAATAGGAAGTTGTTAAATCTTAAATAATAATGGATATATTATCAGTGCAAAGGTTCTTAAGTTTGGTTCAAATTGCATGGGAAATGAACAAGGGTATTATTTTGCTCCACAAGTAGGCAACCACCCATGAAGAATTTTCGTTTGCAATCTGTACTTTCAAACAAAGTATGTATCCGCATACTCAATCATGTTATATCATGAATTTTTATTCTACAGATACTATTAAAATTGTTTGCCAGCATGTTTTTTTTAATCCATCATGCTGCCATTTACACCATGTGATTTAAATTACTGGTGCACATATAATTATGGTGTTTATGGGGTATTATATCTACAGAAAACTCATACCAATCTGTGACTGAGTACAATAATTACTTGTAACAACTATACCCCTTAATGCAATTTTGTGTTGCATGTACTCCCTTTTAAAGGATCTAACAGTCAAATCAAGAGCAGATTTATCTGAACAACGTAGATTTCTATAAGAATGTCTGCATGCTAAAAAATAAATCATCCACATTAGTGGTTTTCAAACTCTTAAACTGAAACTTGCTGGGGTTAATATCTGGCAAGCTTATTTTTCAATATGGCTCAAACTTCAGGATCTTTTTAATTTGTTTTGAGTTTTATAACTGACACAAAAAGAAACAAGCAAACAGCTTTAAAAAAGCACACAGTATAATATTGTGAAAATATAGCATGTCTGTTCTCTTAAAAAAAAACAAATATTAACTGATTGTCAATAATGCCATGTTTGGAACGCTTGTTAAAACTAGGATAATCTTGTCAAAAAGACCTCCACACCAAATCTTTTAAAATAACCACACTTTTTATTAAATCAAAAGCATGAAATATTTTTTTGCCTGCCTAATAGATTTTATCCAACTGGGCAACCATTCAAATCGATGACATTATGGAAACAGCCCTAGTCCAAATAATTTTGTAAGTAAGAACTCGTATGGAGCAGATAGCTCCAAAATATGTGGGAAACATCTATTTTTTCTCACCTTGTCCACTAATGCGGGATCACAGCCTGAATGAGATAAAAGAAGTTTCACCATCTCCAAATTACCATGTTGAGAAGCCACCATTAATGGGGATAGGCCATCCTCATCCTGAAGATTTATATCGGCATTGCATGACAGCAATGCTTTCACCATATCTTCTCTATCGTGGCTCACTCCCAAAATTAAAGCAGTCTGTCCACCCTACAAAATACCATTAATGAGGGTTACACATCATGTATTCAATTTTGCTATACCGTACTCGTTCACTTATCCTCGTTGGTAAAATACCAATCTGCAGGCAGCCCTTCAGAATACATTATATACATTACACTATAACCTTCTTTCCCTTTCTTTCCCTCCATTATTTATCTTATGCTAGGCATCTGATGAACTGTTCCTCTGCATCTTCATTTGGCATTTTTCTTTCCGTATCTAGTTTTATTCTTTTTTTATAAGACTTTAATCTAAAGTTTGCTTGCATCAGGAAAGTGTGCTTTCTGCACGCTGTCCTGCATCTTTTTCATTTGGCATAGATAAATAAACTATTTTTTTCCCAATCTCCCAGTTGCTCCGGGTTATATTCTCTTCTTCTATGCTTGGCATTTGTGCCATCTCCTACAGTTAGTTAGCATTTTATCTATACCCTGCACATCCATCGTTCTTATTGACCAACAATTTCCTGCCTCTCATATGTAACTTTCAACAATTTCAAGTGAAATTGTTCCTGAATAGATTTCCTGTCTATAAATGTATCTATCATTCTACAATCTTGTGTGTAAACTATTTTGGTACAGCTTTTCTGTTTTCTTTCAACCACATTTCTTAGATGCTTATTCTGGATTACGGTACTTTGTGTATATCCTACTTTGGCAGTAAATGCTCCTGCAATTCCTTTCTTAAAAATTCTTCTTTAAAATGTCTCTTTTTCTTCTTCTTTTGGTCATCTTGTTATTGTTAACATTCTTGATTTAGATTTCTTTTTGGGACTTTTCTTACTTGATGCTGAAAGTTTATGTTCAATTATCATATATTTTTACTGCAGAAAACTATTCATTCTCCATTTTTTCCTGAGCGTGATAGCTTGTTATGAAACCACTTGCATCTTTTTTTCTTTGAAATCTTTGTTTGGTTTGCTTTTTTCCCCTATTTTTGTTTTTACAGTGTGTAACTCTCATAGCGCCTAGATTCTCTTTTACATAACCTATATGTATTCATGGGTTCTTATATTAATCTTATATGTACAATATAGAAGGTATAATATATTATGTAACATATATAATATATATGTTAGATTTATTATATAAATACCAAAATCATATATATGCTAAATCAAATCTTGATGGCATTTCTAATCTCTTCAACTTTTTAAAGAGATTTCAGACCATAAATATATAGATATAACTTGTATACATATATATTTGTAGGGTGTTTCACAATCTGCACTTATAAAAACTCTCAATAGTTTGTACCTCCATCTTCTGTTTTTTTATTATTATTGTTTTGTGGTCAGTTTTATTTATGTTGATGTTAATCCATCTGTTAATGTCTAGGACTGGAAGTATAATGTGTGTTTACATGGTTTATGTAATATTGAGCAAAAAGTATCTCCACAAAACCTTTCTGTAGCAAAACCTTTCTGCATTATGGCACTTATCCAATGTAAACCTTGAGATAATTCCAAGTTCCTCCACTTCTTAAACTTCTACATTCTAATTACTTATGAGTAACTCTAGAGAAGATGCACTTAGCAAGTTTTGCAATTTGTAAAATGGACCAAATCCAATCCAGCTAGGATTACAATACTTAATTTAGTGCACTTCATTTCTACTTTAACCATCTAAAGTCTTCCTTTATTTCTGATCTTCACAGTTTATGTTCCAATTGAAGGAACTCTTTAGTACTGGCCCTTCAGTAATTAGATTCCTTGTGATGAAATTGTACTCATGAAAGTTTAATGCTGTTTTTCATTAACTAGAGAAGGCTCTTCTGACCTGGTGAGTTTCATCATTTAACACCAAAACATCTCTAAATTCAATAACCCTGCTCAGTTCGCTTAGATACTATATTTTAAAAAGTGTTTATTCTTGGTTTTCCTCAGATTTTATTTTGGAATTCTTTCTCCTAGATCAGTGATGGCTAACCTTTTTGCCGTCGTGTGCCAAAAGCAGGGGAAGTGCGGGGGGGTCATGCACGTGCATTCCCACACCCATAATTCAATGCCCCCCGCACCCTGCGCCCCCACGTATGTGCTCATGACCCTCCTGCGCTCCCCCCGTTTTTGGCACGCAATGGCATGGTGGCCCGGTTGGCCCGTTTTTCACCCTCCCTAGGCTTCAGAGGTTTTCTAGGAGCCTGAGGAGAGTGAAAACAGCCTTCCCCACCCCCTGGAGGCCGGAAATGGCCCGTTTCCTGACTTCCCAGTGGGCCCAGAAGGCCCAAAATCAGCTGGCTGGCACACACATGCACACTGGAACTGAGCTAGTACTTGCCTTCCCCCAGACATGGCTCCGCGTAGATAGGTTCGCCATCACAGTCCTACATTGATATATGCATATCACATCATAATTTAATAAGACACAAACAATGAAACATTATTGGAGAAAATGATTGTATAAAAATAGCCTTTGGAGTTAGTCAAAAGTTCAATATACCTGGCTAGCCCTTATATTGACATTGCCTTCTTGCAAGAGCTTCTTGACTACTTCCATTTCTTCCTCGGTCTCTGCTGATGCTAGTGGAGTTATCATTACTGCTGTATACCCAGCTTTATTTTGATGATCCACATCACAAACACCTGAAAAACAAAACAAAGATTTAGATATCAGTCATTGGAGAAGAAGACTTTCCAAAATTGATTTATATATAGTCTCAAAATCTAATCCTCCCATGCCTAGTTTGGCTGAAGAAATGAGCTACCGTACTTCTACTCAACTGAGCTGCTCTTCCACTGAATAACTATGTTAATAGAGAGAGGAAGAGGTTTCACCTCAGATGAATGGCCACTGTATCTGTATCCATGATGTTACTACCAGCAAGGTTTCCATCAACAAGAATCAACAGGACTCAAAAGAAGCAAGAACAGCACAAATAGAAATAGGAAGTCTACATTCTTCTAAGGAGCTCCCACACATTGTGGGGAAAATGCTTAATTGAATTAGGAGCCAAAGCAACTGGAGATAGATGCAACAAAGTATCTTTCACTACATGTGCAACTACAGTGGAACCCCAAAGCTCACAAGATCAATGGTCACAAGACTTACAAAAACAATACATTAAAATGCATGAATATTAGCTATTTAGGAAATCTAATAACTACAATATGGGCTGTCTAGAACCTCTATATTCTGATCTTCTAAGGCAAGGGTCTACAACCTTAAACACTCAAAGAGCCATTTGGACCCATTTCCCACAGAAACGAAAACACCGGGAGCCACAAAACCCTTCCTGTGACTGACTATTTCTTTAGCGGCCACAAAACTAGCATATGAAGTTGAATTAAACGTTCTGTTTTCTTCTGAAGCTTTTCTTTTCTTGGATTTCTCCATGGTTGGCCTACTGGGGGTTGAAAAGCTCAATAAATGGCATGCTGGTGGGTGTCACAAATTGGCAGTTGTGGTGCATATTTTGAGTGACAGGGAACCGCAGCAGGGAACCATATGAAAGAGCCCTGTGCATTTGCTGATCCCTGTTCTAAGGAGACTCCATATCCTACCACCTTCTAAAAAAACAATGTCCATTATTGTACCCATACATTGATGGCCTTCACACAATGGAAAAGACCACAACCTATTTTGTTGACCTTCCAGGGTCAACAGGCAGCTTCAGTTCTGCCTAATACACATTTCAATATCATGTCTGTAAGGAGAATAGTCTTTGTCTTCAGTATTTACATCTACATAGACAAAAGCCGATAGATGATGTCCCTCACTTCTATTGCACCAAATAAGGGAGAGAATGACAATCCCTCTCAGTCTTGGCCAGCATTGGCAGCAGGACCTTTAGTTATGCTGAGTTGCATGGCTGTAATCCTCTCTGACCTGCATTCTTCACCTTATTTACTATAAATCTTTTTTATCATTATATAAACCAGGAAGATGTATAGATAACTGCACTAACCAATAAAGCACTTTCTGTTGCTACTGTTTTAGGATAGTTAATTTACAAGGTAGGTTTTATCAAGAATATTCACATGTTTATGGAGATTATCAGTCAAACAGGTCATGGTTGTCCCACAGGTATTTTTTGAAGAGGCAACTGGCTTTTCAAGAAATTGAAGACGTTTCTTGGATGAAAAACAAAATGTCTTCAAGGAAAAACAAAGAAAGTCCAGGTGCCTCTTGAAAAAGAACCTTTGGCACAATATTCACATGTCTTTTCAGGCCATGGGAAAATCATAATGGGAACTTCTCAAAATTTTGTAGAGGAAACTATAAGAGTTATGTATTCTCTCTCTCCCT
>JANHFK010002488.1:126893-139415 GCA_036250565.1 Sibynophis collaris | reverse complement strand
AAAGTAACAGTAACATGGTTTGTTTCTTTTACATATTAGGAAATAACTCAATTGTCATTTTGGACACAGCCCTGACAACTTTTTGAAAAACTTCTAATAACTGTAAATAAAAATGTGGACATGCATTTGAAATTTGAAATATTTTTAACCAGTGATATTGGTAGTAATTTAATTTTGAAAGAAAAGACAAGATACAGAAAATGGCCGATTCCAATTTGAATGGGATGGGGACACTAAATTGATTAACTCCCTGTTCCTTATTGTACAATTATTGTCACTGAGCAATATCAGGAAAAAGACAGAGATAACAATGTTGCTTTTGTCTCGACAGTGATGATACCAGACAGAGCAATGTTCCTTGCCTAAAACCAGCTTTTTAAAAAGTGCTGTTAAAATGACAGATTATATGTTATTTGTAGCAATTTCTTGTCCAATTTAGCCACAGAAAAGGATGTCATAGTCCATATTCTATTTTTCGTGTGTGTGTGTGCTTGGTACATATAAATCCCTTCCCAGACTTTTGTGGAATTTAGATTTAAGGATATAGTTTGGAAATGTAATGGTCTGCTGGTGAGTCTAAGACCTGCAAAAGAATATCTGCTTAAACTGAGGATACCAAAGGTAGAATCTTGAGCATTGGAGCAACATTGTGTCTTTGATAGCCTTCCATTCCAAAAGTCATTGAGAAATCCTTTATTCAAGGATTTAATTTAATTTCTCTACATAGAAAGGACTATCATATCACAATATGACATATTTACCCTTCATTTGCCAGCAGCAAAATTTAACAAAATAATGATCTGGGAACCTGGCAGTTCTTAAAAAATGTGAATTATAAACTGTGCTCTAACAGAGATTGACAGATGTGAGTTTTAGATGTGTGGCAAGAGAGCCCTGTGGAAGACTTGGAATTTCCCTTAACATATTCTGGACTATTTCCAGTTGCACAAATGCATTCTAATTCCATTCCAAAAACTCCTTCCAATACAGAAGCTGTGGAATTTTATTTTCCTGGAATATTTTGATTGCAGGAGGAATTTAACTCATGATCTCCACTAAAACAGAAAAACTTTAGAATATACCCAATGAGTTAAAACTGGATTAAGGTTTACCTTCCAGGTAATGGAAGTGGCTTCTAGAAAAGGACATCCAAAGACTCTATTTAAGGAACAGGCAATACTGGATATTAACTGACAATGTATGTTTGGTACTGCTGTGTGGCTTGCTTGTAGTTAATCCTCAGCTTTTCCCTCTCATAATAATCAGTTAGCCTAGCGCACAATTTTCTAAATCTAATTTCAACATATATCATGATATAAACACCATATATTATCAACTTACATTAAATTGAGTGCTCTGTAACTATTAAGCCAGGAGACAAAATGCTTTTCATTCCATGGCTGAAACACTATAATTGATATGCAAATGAAATGTGATGGGAGCAAATAAATAGACCTGTTTGACTGATCCATTTATTAAAATAGGCTCAGATAAGGATCCCAAGTTGGCCAGTTTATATCCTTGTAGTAAGGTAAGAAAGCAATTCAATCAATAACCTGATGTATCTAATATTTGTCATGGTTTTCTCAAGATATTTCCATAGCCTACACCTAACAATGGAATCAAAGGCTGATTTCCTCTGGAGTTTAAAAACAGCAGACTCAGTTGTCAATAAATAATTCCACTTTAATGGCAAAGTAATAATTTAGACAGATACAGTGTGCACACCTGCAAAAAATATATGCAAGCTGGTTTACAAGCTAGAAGAACAATAAATCAATATAAAATACATCATCCAGTTAAGTCTGATGACACCAAATACTTATTATTAGGGCTTTACAAATACTACAAAACTTTTCAGATGATTTATCTCACTGTTTCTGTCTATTTACACAATATGTTACATTAAAAATGTACAAAATATAAAATGTATACAGACAAATGCTTCACAAACAAATTTGTTAAAGTTGTAAACTAGGTGAATTCACTGAAATGTATTGCAGGGAAAATTGTATTATGTAGTATATACATACAGGATGTGTGCATGTGTATTGAAAATGGCAGGAGTTCCTGGGCTTAGATGTTGTTTTAGACTACATCAATCTTAAGGAGCAGCTTTTGTTTTAGTCATTTTCCAGAGTGGCATGCTGCTTAACAGTATGAGACAGTCAGCTAATATTTGCTGCTGGAAATCAATCTGAGTACATTTTTTGTGCATAAAAGCAGATTTTCTTATTAGGGCAATAGCACCATGCAAGAGACCTGCAGCTGATGCAAGAAAGAAAATTGCATTGATTTTTTTGATATTTGTTTTGCAAAATATATTGTTGCAGGAGTTAGTAGCACCACTTACATGTCCTGAAGTTATCCATTGGCTATGTGTATTCTGAAAGTATTTCATTGGCACATGTCCTATGGTTATGAGTAGATGTGCTCTACATGAGCCCTTTCAAGATAAGGGTTGAAGTATGTGCCTATAGAATGCTATAGCCCTTAGATATTTTATGTTAATTTTTTACTAATATCTCCAATTACTCTGATTGGGTTTTTGGTGTATCCCGCCAGGATAGATAATGTCTATTTTTTCCTGCAAAGTTAGGTTGGTTTAAAGAGTGCAAATATTCATTGTAGCAAGGATAGCTCAGGACTTGTGATGGCAATTCTAAATACAGGACAAACATACCTGGTTTATCTGTCTTTTTAAAAAACAGATAGTACTGATTGCCCTCTTGCTTTGTTTACAACGTATGGGTATTCTCTGTAAATGAAACATTTCTTCACATCAATAGAATAAAGTATAATTTTGTATTTTTGCTGCTGTCACTGTTTTGTTTGCTTTCATTTGTGCAACACTTTTTATTTTCAGTATTTACAATACCCTCCCAATAAACTGTGCAAAATCACCCCCCACTTTCCCCTCTTACAGTAAAAACATTTCTGTCTTACACAGTGAATAGCACTGTGTCAGTGTTTTTGTAATGCTGACTTCCTTCATGTACAACAACTGCAATTAAAATAGCATGCTCCAAATGGGGGAAGGAAGAGAAGGGACGAAAACCAAGAACGATTTGTGCTCATGCTAACTCAGGTGCACACCCAGCTCTGCTGGATAAAATGTCACACATCTCTGTTTCTGTCTTAATTAAGTTCTTTTCCTAATGGGATAGAAATAACTATGTTGGATTTTTTTTGTGTTTTGTTTTCATTCATAGTTAACTAGGAATAGCTTCTGGGTCATTTGAACGGTTTAGGATGTTAGGTCATTGATTCACGGAAGATTAAAAATAATATATCTATATCTATATTAATAATTCATCCTTCTAGCCACCTAATTAAAAAAAATCTTGATATATAAACACAAGGCTACTGTGTTCACTGATGCTCTCTCATTAGTAAAATGAAGAAAGGAAACAGTGTAAATAACCAATGGTTTAAACAAATTAAACCAAGTGTAACATTGTCTAGAAATCGGTTTTAAGGCAGTGAGACAGCACCATAGGAAATGGTCTCTTTTTCCCCCTTCCAAAAGACTCAAAACAAAGCCCTAACCAAAACCTTTAGTCAGCATCAGAATTGCCTAACAACAACAGCAACAACCTTAAGAGGTGGGCAGGTGTTTAAAAAATACCATTGTGGTTAAAAACAATTTGGATATAAAAACGGGTGACTTTTTTTCAATACGCACACACACGCACGCACACACACACACACACGCACGCATACACACACACACACAAACAGAAAACTTGGTGAACCACATTACTGCAAATATGGCAGTTTAGTATCAAATTGGCACTTATCCAGCATATCACAGTATTGTTTCTATAAGGTAATTGCACAATACTGTTTTGTGCTTATTGAGTCTATAGGCCCTCTCATTCTTTTTATTTTATTTTGCATCCACCTCATTTTGGAAAGGACAGCAGAATATTAATCTGGAATATGTACTGTGAGGCACCACAGAGGTTAGAGGAGGAAGAAGAGGAGCAGGAGCAGGAGAACTATGAATGCAGCACCTCCAAGTATATTGAAGTATCACATAAAATGCTTCCACTGTAAACTTTCAAGACAGGGATAGAAAATAAAAGACTCTAAGTGATTCCAGTTTGACTACTATGTGTGCAATCTGCTTCATAGCCTCCCTGTTAAAGGTTCTTTCCACTTGAAACTGAATAAATCCAACTTTCATTTCTGATTTGCTTTACTGCTTAAATCAGGTGCCTCCATATATGACACAGCAAACACATGCTATTTCAGCACAGATACACACCACCTCAGCAGCCCTTAACCCGGGTATAGGTTTATCAGCATCTTCTAACCGAAGTCATGCCCGCTTTAGAGCGTTGATTCAAGTGAAGGGTCCAGCATTTCATCATGGTGGCTGGCAGTATCACTGTCACAGCTCTGGGCACTTGAGTAAGTGGCAGCTTCTTTGAGCCTCAATAGCATGTTCATCTGAGAAAGAAATATAGTATGGTGTGTTATTGGTTCAAGAGTTAAGATGATTTAGAATAATAATAATAATCCAAGCCATTTTACTGTTCGCGTTTGCAAAGCAATACTGTAATGAATTTCACTTCTTGTTTTTAATTTAATTGAACAAAAATGTGCAACTATTTACGTTGTCAAGTCCTTTGTTAGGGCCAGTTTTAGAAAACATTTACTGAAAATGTTTTCCTTTGCAAGGAAATTTCTTTTGATTTACGTAGCTTTACATATGAGCTTTCCCAACTCTTTGAATATTTGCTTCTGGAATTATATGATTATCCAATGTTATGAGAAATTCCTGCCTTGAGCTCTTTTAAAGCTCATCGTGCACATTTTTGAATACATATTTCACAAACCTCTTGGTGCTATTTTGCACCAGGCAAAGAGATGCTACCAGATTCCATCCAGTATTGGCCTTCATGCTATGTTAGCCTTTGTGTGTCTGTTTTAAGAAACATACTATTTCCACATCATGAGCAGACATAATACCAAAGTACCTGCTGATTTATGCTTAAGTCTTGAAAAGCACAGAAACAATTAAATAGAGAGGAAAAACAACAGGTAAGACCTTCAAAGTATAAAGGAGAATGGATTACTTAAACCATGATTCATTTTTCTAGTCAAGGATAAGGAAACAAATAAACAAACAGGCTGCTTTTTTCTTTTTTTCTTTTTTGCACGATAGGAAGAGAAAAAGAAATCTAATCTGTTTTGCATACATATTGAATGGAATGGGTGAAAGTCAATGGCTGAATGCAACAGCACCATCTGCTGTCCAGGAGCTGACCTTCACAAAACAATGCCATATTATTGTGTTACTGCCGTGAGGCTGGATTCCAGAAGAACCTTAAGCACATCTTATTTAACTTCAAGAGCATTGGAAATTTCTAAGATGTTTAGATACTGAAATTATCATAATTAAACATGGAATTTATAACACTTTCCTTACTGGTGTTCAGGGAATGAGCTTTATTGGTGGCATTTTAAAATAACCTAATTTTACAGTACAAATCTATAGTTTCTCTGATCCAAAATATGTTTTTTTTAAGAAAGGAAAACCAGAATAAAATCATGTTATTACACCTTTTCATATTTAACTAAGCCTTGAAAAATCAAGGTAGATTTATTACTGTCATATAGGCATTTAGCCTAATTTCATTGTTGAAAATGGCTGCTTGAAGAAGCCTTGCTTATGATAGCAGCAAAATATATGGAGAAGAGTGAGAAGCTTGTACAAAGATTTGCTCAATGCATCTTAGTAGGGGCAGAGAGAAGAAAAATTCAGTCAAAATTAAGCAATTTCCTATGAGGAAAGGCTATAGCATTTGGAACTCTGTAGCTTAGACTGAAGGGGAAAATGTATGGGGAGACATGGTAGAGGGATATTAAATCATGAATGGCATAGACAACATAGTAAAATATTTTCTATGTCTTCCTAATAGCATTAGAAGTTTAGCAACTGAAAAAAAATGCAAGAAGATTCAGATTTTTAAAAATAGCACGTAGTTAAAGTGTGGTGATATTAGCAACAGCATCACAACAGCTTTTAAAAGATACTGTTGACATTTATGAAAGGTCAAACTAGTAGCTGCTACTCATGCAAGGTAGCTGTCTACAAGCTGTTGAACCATAGATAGAGTTTGATGCTAGTCTTGGTCATGGAAAGGAGCTCATCCTCCAATCAAGACTTCTGGGCACCTCAGATATATCTTGCTGGCCATAAAATGCTTTTATGGCTTGATGCAGCATGGAGCTTTTAAGGATTTAATGGAGGAAGGGCTTCAAACTGTAAACCTATCTCTTTATTCTGTAGGTTTTCTGTTTTCTGAATATTTTCCTAGATAAATCTTTTTTATATCTGTCACTTCACATGCACATCTCTCTAATATTCTTCTGTTTTTTGCTTGTGTCTCCTAACACTCCTAATATATGAGCCCTCTCTCTCATTCATAGCTATTCACCTTTGTCAGTGAAAGTAATAAAACATATTCAGGGATACCATTAAGGTAAATGAATGCCCAGATATTTATGATCCCAACAAAATATTCTCTTTCTTGCTCAGTATGAAGTGTGATTGAAAGTTAAGAGTGGGTCAGAATTTAGGACTGGCATATACATTCTGAGATGATAATTTCTTAATCTAATTCATACATTGATTTATTGTACATATTCAGTGAATTAATGCAAAGCTAAGGAGGGTGTTAAATTTAATACTATGGGGATTATACATTAAAGGTTTTTTTCCATTGTAGGATAATGGTACATGCAAACTTATCTGAGCAGCCAAAGCAGCAAGTAGAATAAATGTAACCAAATTACATTTAGCTGTTGCATATAATAAAGCATTAGAATTAAAAAAGCATCATTGAATAAAGCATATTAAAAAAGCAATAAGTATTCTTTTATTTTACCAAAGGATCTCCTTCTGATTCCATCTGTGGAATGTGCTTTGAAGTGGTTCCTTCTTTGGCAGATGCATAACCTTCATAACCAACATCTTCAGGTCTTAACTGAAGTAATGATGACCAATCATGTTGCAGTGAACTCCATGGACAAGTCTCTGCTATCCACTTTGAGGGGTCTTCCCAAGGTGCACGTTTACCATACATCTGAATATATATCCCAAAAGAAAAGTAAAAATGTCTGCAATTCTTTTATTAAAAGACCTTTTAGAATGGCCATGATGAACCAAGTTATTAGAAAGTATTAACCCTGAATGCCCCACCATGCTACAAAATAAGTTATGATTAACAAATACTCTGTTCAGTTTATAAGAACAACATCTGGTCAAATTATTTTGGATTTATATAAGTTATAATGATACCAAGAAATCCAGTAAGACACATATGTTTTTGGTGTTTCCTTCATAGACTCTTAGCCATTGTAACTGGTTTACCCCTCCTCCACTTTATATATTCCACTTGACAATATATAACAAGGTTATAAAATTGGTTTACTATCTCACTGATTAGCAACATTCAAGTGAGGTATTTCTATTAATGAATTGCAAAATTCTACAAGTGAGAATCCCACTGAATATTAAATAGCCAGAATATGTTTGCATTCCTTTGGGCATTTTTCTGATCCAAGGAAATTATTTATAGGCACAGTGATGTCCATGGTTGCAATGATAGGGCACAGATTATATGATGATTTAAAATTAGATTAAGCTTCCCACTCATGGCAAATGATGATTGTTTCTGTAAATCAGCTCTTAGAAACAATAATGAGTAATAATGCCCCGAGGATTCAGATTTCTGTTTGGTTAGAGTCTTACCTGAAGTCCTTCTCTCACAGCTTCCATTATATATGGCACCAAAGAATAATTCCAGAGATCAGTAAACCACACTCTAGAACCATCAACATCAATAGGACAGGGTAGAAAAAGGCGAGGACCTAAAATAAGATTTAAAAGAGAGAGAGAGAGAGAGAGAGATTACATTCAATGTCGTAAGTAGTTTTTTGCTCCTTTATATGAGGGAGACATAATAGCAATAGCACTTAGACTTATATACTGCTTTACAGTGCTTTACAGCTCTCTATAAGTGGTTTTACAGAGTCAGCATATTTCCCCCAACAATTTGGGTCCTCATTTTACCCACCTCAGAAGAATGGAAGGCTGACTTAACCTTGAGCCTGGTGAGATTTGAACTGCCAAATTGCAGTCAGCCGGCAATCAGCAGAAGTAGCCTGCAGTACTTCACTCTAATCATTGCGTCACCATGGCTCAGTGTAATGTACAGAAACATAATGTTATCTTATATATTATGTCTCCCTCGTATATAAAAAATTGGGTATTATACAAGGGAAGGGTACATCTAATTCAAGTTGTTTTATTGTCAGATAGATACAACAGATATACTGTTTGTATGCTATTCACTGCATTTTAGTGATGGCAGCCATTTTTTCACAAAGCACAATGATATTTTTTGCATTAGCCTTTTCAGCCACAAGATTTAGAAAAATCCATTTATAACATCTGGCATTTTGTGAATGCTGAGACACAGAAATATGGGTAATGTATTTCTAAAGACCAATTACTTCATTGGTTCCAGATGGCCTTTGTTTAAATGGCAGAAATAATTCTGAAGACATTTCATCTGTAAACAAGGTGACTGTTTCTTAGATACACTAAACCCCAGCTCTCTGCCTTGCTTGTCAACGTTGTAGCAACTGCCAGCTGTTATGTGGCAACTGCCAAAACAAGTTGTGCCACTTAGGGATGTTTATAGTATAAAAATCAATTAAAAGAAATATTTTTGAAATATAAAATTATATGAGAGATTCTTTTATCTCTTCTTCAGGGAGGGTTTTGGTGTGGGTTTTTTTGTTTGTTTTTTTGCAAAACATGCAGATGGAATTTCCGCTGCTCTTAATGTACCATTTATCACATGATTACTTAACAGAGATTTGTCGTGATAGAAGAAGGCTTTTGAAACAGTAATAACTGATCTTGCATTTCTTGAGAGGTTTGAAAGAGTTTTAGACCTCTCTGCCTTCTCTGCTTCTTATAACTGCTACTTACTGATCCATTCTATTGCCACATTAGAATGTACATTATTAATGGCATCAAGAAATGTGAAAATCCAGAATTTTTATTAAAAAAGCAAAAACTGTGACAGAATATGTTCTCCAAGAACATGCATTTTATTAATTTTTTTATTTTAAAATATTCTTGTTTTGTTCTGAATTTTCTCTTCACATTAGTTAGAACTAAATCTTTTAACAGTGGAATGGTATAAGTTCAAGGTTAAAGTAGACTAAGATCAATGACATTAAATGGTTTTTGGTTCTTCTTTAAGTACAAATTTCATTCCAGAAATCCAATTCATATCCAACAATACCATGTTTGCAAATGCAACTCTCTCTTTTTTTTTCCCTTTGGGCATAAAAGATAACCTACTAGTTATTTTGCAGAACACTTTCATAATAAGCTTACATGGTAAGATAAGCTTCAAAGGTCAGCTTTAACTCTTAATTTGCATTCTTAACTGTAAAACGTCTTACCAATGGTTATATCAGAAGAACTGTGGGTTTCTAAGAAGCTGTTGAGATGATGCCATATCTTGGGAATCCAGTCAATAATTTTGATGAGATCATTATTGCGGGTATTCTTCTCCAGCTCTGTTTCAATCAGTTTCCTTCTCAAATATCTGGATAACAGCCCTTTAACAGGCTCTGTGTGATTAGCACACAGCACCCATCTATACACAAAACAATAAAATAATGGAATCCAAATGCAAAGGTTGAGGTCATCAATGAAGTCTTATAGTTGACCCAAACAAAATGTGGTTGTTTAAACCTATTGTTAACCTACAGCAACTGTTTCCATGAGCTGATGTGAAAGCCACCATCATAAATTGCTAAAAGTGAAATATTTGATCACTGCATTTAAGCTTGTAGTCTTTTATAAGGCCAAAGAGAATCTTCTTTGTTCACAGGCCATCTCTCTCAGTGCCTGAAGTTAGCAATTAATCACTGAAGATAGATAATGACTGTATGTCCTGTTTGTGAACTTGCCTTTGGCATTTGGCTAGCTGTTATCAGTAAATAGACTTTGAGCTAGATTATTGTTCTGTCACAGGATTACATTTATATCTCTAGCTAATAATATATTGTTTCTTTTCAACTGTATGTCTTGAGGTCAATGACGAAGAAAATTGCTATTAGAACTTAATATATTTAATCTTTTCTGCTATCTTGTGACAAAAGCCAAATGGCACATCATTTTTGCAATGGTGACAGAAATAATCCTAAACATGGCAATATTATATTTTCAATCCATTTGACTCATTTAAAAAAATTGAAAGACTTATATGCTTTCTGATTTTACCAAATGTTCAACAATTATGAACTTACTAAAACTTTAGCCTGAAACTTCTGAACTTGAGTCATATGATACATATGAAACAGAAACAATCTTTACCTGAAGTTTTGATGCAGTTCTAGATTAGGTGATGATGAAACTCCCTGGTTCATTGTTCCAATAATATAGGGACTTAAAACAAACAAACATGGATTTAAAAAACTATCTAGGAAAATTAAATAAGAACAAAATATTAACAAAACAACATAAAAGCTGCCTTAAAATCAGCCAGGATAACCACAAAAGAAAGAAAAAAGAAAACATTACTCCCTTAATCTCTGAATATATAAAAGGGAGAGTTTATGAAGTAATCATAATGCCAAAGTAAACTGACATTTAAGAAAACTATTTTTAACATTGTTTTAATATAAAATAATGTATATTTATATTTCAGAAAAGCCCTTTTGAACGCACTTATGCTAGGTCTCAAATATTTGCTGAACTATGCTGTAGACACCATTAGAGGAAGTGTCAGAATTGAAGCTCTTTCATGTGGTGTGTGTGTGTGTGTGTGTGTGTGTGCGCGCGTGCCCTCAGGTCAGATTTTTGACTCTTGGCAGTTGCCTGGCATAGGCTCTTCAGCTTTTTAGGCAAGGTTTTTTAAAAGCTCTTGGGGCTGAGAGAGACTAACTGACCCTATGTCACCCAGCTGGCTTTCTGGCTAAGGTGGATTAGAATTCCACCTTAGTTTAGACTAGTTTCTAGTCCAGTGCCTTAACTACTAGACTAAACTGGCTCTCAGTTTAACTTTGACACTTTACTCAAAGCAATTTAGCCATTTTGTAATAAAATATTCTTACTTAAGCATGAGGCTATATGTAAAAACGTATAAATAAGTAGAATGTTACTAAATCTGCTTATTAATAAACTTTTCACTTTCCAGATTAATACAATACATTATATATTTATTACTGCAATTCTTGTCTAAAATTGCATATAATAACACAC
Source organism: Sibynophis collaris (assembly GCA_036250565.1). Classification (NCBI taxonomy): domain Eukaryota; kingdom Metazoa; phylum Chordata; class Lepidosauria; order Squamata; family Sibynophiidae; genus Sibynophis; species Sibynophis collaris. The sequence goes on along the minus strand of JANHFK010002488.1, from coordinate 128,113 downwards.
AGAATAACAAAAAAGTACATACTTTGTATCTGTTCTTAGGAACCTATTTATGAAAATTCAATGCACAGATTCATGCAGTGTCCTTTTTCCTTAAAATCACAAAGGGATATGTGTGTTATAAAGACTAGATTTATTACTAAAACATGCAAGACTGCAGATTATTGTGTGCAACTCAGTTTGAAACTGGGTAAGATAAAATGTTTACTTCTGCTTTATATTTTGGGTTGGTTTTGTAAGATTACCAATTTTGAGGAGTGGAAGGATGGAGGAGCAAAAATACATTTAATGTATAATAACAGACTATTCACCTGCATTAAAATATGAAATGAAACCATTTTTCAAATTTCACTGGGTCTATTCATAAACTCATCTCATATTCTGCCACTCCCTATCTTCAACTCAGCTCCCTGTATATGAACTGTATAAATGCAACTTCCTGCATTTATAAACAGGTCATAAGAACCTGGAATTCTGAGAGCTTCAATTCAATATCTTTGAAGATTGCCAGATTGGGAGAGGCTGCATAGTACCAATGACCAAAGAATCAACCTACCATTTGTTATATTTACAGTTAAGGAAACCATTGAAGATGTCACTCAAAGAACCAACATGGTGGAGGTTGTCAAGAATTATTACCACAGGAAGGTCAGAACTACTATTATCAGCATTGCACTGTTCAGCCAAATTAACAAGATATTGTTGAACATCCTTCAAAAAAAGGAGAAGAATGTAATAAGACAGGTGTACTTTCTATTGCCAACTTCACATTTATGTATCACTGTTAAAACTGTGTCATGAAATTATTTTGGCAGTCTCAAGCAAAGCAGTTTTGCCTAAGCATCTTCTTTATCCAAAGCTTATATTTATAATATATTGTTGAATGCATACAATAGAATTGTACTAATCTGATTTCCCTGCTTTCACAAATTTAATAAAATATTTAGGAGCTTTTATTCATTTATTCATTTATTCATTTATTCATTTATTTATTTATTTTTATATATTCATAATATTTTATTCAAATGCAGGAAGGCTATTTCATGTGATCAGCAAATCCTGATCATGAGATTTTCCCAAATGGATAGAAGAACCTACCGTATGTACCTAAACTGCATATTGATTCCATTTTTTCAGGAATTCTAATCTGTTCTTTCTTTCTTTCTTTCTTTCTTTCTTTCTTTCTTTCTTTCTTTCTTTCTTTCTTTCTTTCTTTCTTTCTT
>JANHFK010002488.1:107131-118394 GCA_036250565.1 Sibynophis collaris | reverse complement strand
CTTTTGAGCGCATGGCAATAAGGCCAAGCACTTATTTCAGGGTTCAAAAAAATATAAGACAGGGTCTTATTTTGGGGAAACACGGTATATAATTTGTTTTTTGGTTGGAATAAGAACTTTCAAATTGTTCCTATAGTTGAACTCTTCTAACTCAGAAATATTCTTAGCTTTTCTTTTTGCATTCTAACTTACAGTAAATATATTTAAATGTATTTGCAGTACATTGAAAACTGCTGCACATATTTTCAATAATATATAAGTATAGATATTGTGACGACCAAAGTTGTTTGGATTTAGGAAGCATAGAAATTTAATACATTATTATTACCTCTTTCAATTGGTATAGATACGATATTAACTGCTCTCTATATTGTTTTAACTTTTAGTTCTTAATTTTTATTTTTATTCTGGTATTTCACAAATTAAGCACTGCATTCTCCCACTCAATTATTTTATTTTATTTGTTTAGAACATTGAATCACATCAATTCAGCTTTTCAATACAAAAAGCCTCATAGCTCCATAAGTACAAGAACCATTCTATCAAATTCTTGGAATTTGATTTCAGGTTGGTCTAAATTGTATTCTCTCTTTCAATTTTGCACTTTGAACACAGCATTGCAATCATATTAAATGCTTGAAATTAATAGGTGAAGTAAATGTGAAATATACAGATTTGGCTATCCTTATCTGATGAACAAGACAATCGTAGAACAAAAAGATATTATTGAGTGGTTAGAGTTTGAGCCATGGAAATAAGCAATTATGAAGATTTTCTTTAAAAATTGATGTAGTTCTGATTGAAGCAATCAGAATACTTCTAAAATACCTAGAAGTCTTTCTGCTTTTTGAATAAGTTATAACATTTTGCAAAAGAATTGACAATTGTAGAGAATTTTTTGCCAACAACTATCACAGGAATGCTGTGCAAAATAATGGTGGTGGTGTTTTTTTTAAAGAAAGGAATGGTTCAATATAATTTGTCTTTCGTCTAATTATTTTTCAATCCCCATAGTGACTGCTGGCTGTGATCCCATTTCATGGCTCTCTTCAGTTCAGGGTGATTACAATAGGGCATTATATATATATATATATTTAATAATGCCCTAGTCAGTTGTTCCACAGAACTGACCTGCATGCGGTTCATGGCTTCCCGAATTTGGTCAAGATGATGGGCAGAGCTGAGGGCTTCAAGACGAATATCTGTAAGCTTGAGCTCTTTCTCCCTAAGCTCATTTTTTAGCTGCAGAATTATTTCTGCCTCTGCTTCTGTGCATTCACAGATCCTAAAAAAAGAGGAGAAGGTAAAGAGGCAGAAAATTAAAGGAAGGTTCTTTTCTCACGGGAGAGGTGTATTATTATAGTATATCCAAGAATCAGAAAAGGTTTCTGCTGCTGATTCCTAGGAGCAGGAGGGAGAATTTCATCAAAGCAATATGAATCAATTCAATTGAAAAAAGTGAAAAGGGGAAACAGTATCTAGGTTAAAGTTGTAATGATGTTTCTACAACTTTTCTACTTATTTCCTTTTATAAGAACAATGATGTTTTATACTCCAAATTCAATAGGACTGCATTTTACAAATCATTCCTATATTAAGTAGTACTCCTGCTTTCATTAAAACTAAACAATTTCCAAAATAATACATTTTAAAACTTCATTGCTACTATTAAACTATTATTTTTTTCTTTTGATATGATTTTTCAAATGATTTGACTTTCAGTCCAACTCATATATAATGAGGTTGCACAATACTTATGTTAAATGTTGGTATATGTGAACTGACGTAATTGATTTTTTTTTATGGTGTTCAAAATGTCTATTCTATAACTGTAGAATTTAATCTGTAACAATTTCAAAAATGCTAATATTCAATATTTTCCATAAGTTGCACCGAGTATATTCCGTATGGAACTTTGTGCATGGCATAAAAGACAGCAGTAAATACATATACATGACATCATGCTTCTGTTTCTGACACCATGTAAGATGAAATCGAGAACATTTAAACTTTAATAGTGAATTAAAACTGAAAATTCAATTTTTAATTATTTTCTTTGGAGCATTAAAAAAACATGTTCTTTCTGCTCATTATTAAACTGATGTACAATAGCAACTACACCATTGTTTACATAATAGTCTTTTAGTTCTAGCTTTTTCTACAACATATCAGTGGTAGGTTGCTACCGGTTTGCCCTGGATTCTGCAAACCGGTAGTAGTGGCAGCGGGAGGCTCTGCCCACCATCTAGATGTCATCATGGACGTTCTGCACATGCACAGAAGCGCCCCGCGCATGCTCCTGTTGTGAACCGGTACCGAAAGTAAGTGGAACCCACCCCTGCAACATATAATCAATATATTGTATTTTCAAATCATGCCTGCAAAGACGTTTAGGGAGAAAATAGAGAACATCCATCTAGTTCTTGGATAAATAACTCCAAGCCCCTTGTGCCAATTTACCGGGATCTATGCTTGTAGATCACGGGACCATTTTGCCTTTTCTTTGGAGCCCAGAATAGAGATGACCTGCATATACACGCATTAGACAGACAGATGCAAGTGAAAGAAAGTAAAGGAAATGGTTTAGAAGGTAAGAAACCAAGAAAGAAACAGAACAAAAAATGCAGCAGAATGAAAAAGTAAAAGCTTTAAGAGGAAATGATAACTAAATATGAAGTTTATGTCACAGTTTAAACAACTCTTGTTTATTCCTTTCATTATCATGTTGAATGTGGGAACAACATTAACCACAATGATCATAACTAAAAACTGCAGGTACAAGACTTAAGGTACAATTTTAAGGTTTTACAGTATTCAGTGTGATTTTTATCAGCATGCTTTGGAGTGCAGTTGTTACATGCAAGATTGCTATTTTATGTCATATATTTAAGGCAGGTTTAATTTACTATGTTAAGAGAACTGCTAGGACAAGATATCTTTCCTGGTAGGCTGATTCGCAATGTGGAAAAATATTATTTCAGTATGTCAAAACATTCAGATATTTAATATCTGCCTGTGCCCAATTGGTAATTTGAAATGTTGCACTTCAGTAAACAGATGTATCATGAGGAATCACAATTGCACTATTATGGTGCATAACTGTGAACCAGAAAGAAAGAAAGTCCCTTTTAACACATCACTGCAGTTTAATATATATGTTGAAATGGGTAGCATTTCTTGATCCACAACCAGCAGAGTGTTTTGCAGAGTGGCAAGTGGCATGTTTCATGTCAGCATGATTGTAACTGTAACTCTATAAACTTCCATCTGTCCAGGAATTGATCCATTTGGCTCAGCTTGTACAAGTATTTATTGCAGTCAAGAGTGAAGGGTATTTTAACAGATCTAGCCTACCTCAGTATTCCACAATCAGAGCTATCTAAATGCCAATGCTCCAAGGTTTACATGTTAAGCTGCTTTCTCTTACTGGTTGCAGAAGGCAGCTGGGATATGTTGTCATAACGGTCCTTATTAGCTTGGGAACTGCTGGGCCATGCTACACCAGTTTCATTTTTAGCAGCATGTTATTGTATCCATGGTCAAAGAGTTTCTGGGGTTGAACAAAAGGAGATATGTGTCTAATGATTCAAGAAACTGGCAGACTATTATTTTACACAATTCATTTTAATTTGGCAATTCATTATTAAACTAGTGGCTCCTTCTCTCCTACCCTATTGAGTGGATTTCATTTACATCCATGTGCTTTCATGAGTACTGTATGTGTTTTAGCAGACTTACTTTGCTTGGGTTTGAGAAAACCAAGGAGAATGATTGTTTAGAGACTCTTTTTGCTTATTATTGGAAAGAGGTGTCCATAGAAAATGTAGAGCAGAGATCTAATATATACAGGTTATTCTTCCTATAGATTTTTAGCTTCACATATAGCCATGTGAGTAAATCAAGCTGTTAGAAATTACTTAAGGCAGAAAAGAAGAAAACAACAAATAACAATAGCTGAACATTTGGATAAGAAAGGAATATTTTTTTAAAAAAAGAAAGTATAGCAAAGTGGCAGCTAATTTTAAAAAGCAACAACTTAATATGAAATGTAAGAATAATGGAAGGATTAAATGATACTGTTTCCATGAGATAAATATAAGTAGACTTCGCTTAATGACTGCCCTATTTGGCAACTATCAAAGATACAATGGTACTAAAAAAGTAAGTTTATGACCATTTCTCTCAGATATAACCATTATCTGATTGCTATTTGCATGCTTCTTAGCTTGTTTCTCACAAGGAAAGGCAATGCAGAAACCAGCAGTAAAATTGCAAGTCATGTGATGTTTCACTTAAAAATCATGGCTAATTCACCTAACAACAACATGGAAGTGGCATTGTAAGTCAGGTGCAGTTAAGTGATGTTTTGCTTAACCATGTTGCTTAGCAACAGAGTTGCTGATTCCAATTATAGTCATTAAGCAAGGACTACCTGTAGAGAATTAAAATGGCTTGAATCTTATAAAAGAAACAATGCTTCTTGGTAGCTCATGACCATATTTCAGAAATAATAGTGACTTATTTTCCAAAACTATCCCATAAAAAATATTGACACTTTCGCAAAGAGACATTTCTCAAAGAATAAACATACAGTGAAGTTGATTGGGATGGCCTGATTGAAGTAGATCCACAGTCTCCAGAGCCATGAGGTAATTTAGGTGAGGATGGAAGAGATGAATCTGTAACTTCTTCTATGTCAGAATGGGAGGAAGGAGGTTTTGATGACTTCTTCTTCCCAAAAGCTTGTTTGAATGAACTCCTTAGCTAGGAGAAAAGAAAGGAACATCAATATCTTTGACAATTTAGCTCTCCTCATATTTGAGAGAGTTCTTGTATGAGGTTAGTTTGCAGAGGCCAACTAGCTACTACCTGAGGTAAGTGTATAGACAAAGCAGGGCATTAACATGTGCAACACAGTATCTTTAGAAACATGACAGGGTGCTTTTTAAAATTAACTGAGGACTGTGTTATAGGAAATACGCACAATCGAACTGTACTGATAAACAGACACTGATTTAAAACCCCACACCTGTTGTGAAACACCTTCTTTCTGGCATTCACTTTAAGATGATCGGTCTTAAATAAGTACTTTTTTTAAGTCACTGGCTTAAAATACACTGAATTCCAATCAATATGATATTGTATATTATTTGAGGGAGGAGACATTTTGTCCCAGAAATATTAGATCTTATAACTTCCACAGTAGCACTGATCAGAAATAAGCATTTTGAAGCTGCAGTATTTGCTTTTCCACTGACAAGAAGCTGAAAGGGTTGGGAAACAGAAAGCATTTGCTTAAGTTCTTTTAAAGAAGCAAGGTCATGTATGCAAGCATGACCTTTATTGTCTAAAAGCTCTTATCCATTATTGAAAGGTTCAGAATAGCCAAACAGCCATTTATTTCAATAGTTGAGATGGCAAAAGCTAGGTCTATAATAAGCACTATATCTTTTAGCTGTCAAAGGCTTCTTATGAGCAAGCAGATTACTTAAACGACGGGGAAAATATGGTTCCCAAGTAGTTGTTTTATTACCTTCATCTAAATTTTGGAATATTTTCTTTCATAAGAATCAGTTCAAAAATAAGACTGGATACAAGTCTCTATTGTATTTGCTAGAACTTCAATTTATTTGAAGCATATATAGATTTCCCTCAGCAGAATTTTTGACTTCTGTTGGTAAAAAAACCATTTTGTATATATTTCTTTCTTAATATATACACTTTGTATATGATTTTCAGTATTACCTTCACTTTTGTAATAATATCTGCTAGTATCCACCTTTTCATATGCAGTTTAACGTGTGTAATTTTGCAGATATTTTGTTTGAAGAACTGCATTGCACTATTTGGAGAAAGGCCAAAATAGAGGGAAAATATTGCATTCCAGTTGGCATGTTACTTTGGAAAGCACAGATTGGTTTGTATGAAGTTGAATCAACTTTCTCTTCCATCCCTGTTCAAGAACTGGGAGGCTAAGAGCTGGTTAACCATCATCTAGCATTTCTTTTCGCCGTTTTATGTTTCCTAATGAGAAAGAAATGGATTTTGGCGACACTTCCCCTTTCCAGATTTTAAAGTTGGAGGTAAAATGAAGAGAAACATTAAGGAGACATAAAGGATAATATTTCAGAAGGGTACAAAAGCCTAATGCCAAAATGAATAGCAATCATGCCAAGATAGAATTCTTTGAGATGCATGCCAAATTTTCCAGGATTTTATATTCACCTCACTTCCTCTAGAGTTCACCTTGCAGAAACATGAAAGAGTGTGCAATTACAAATCAAGGGAATGACGTTGGAATCAGTATTTTTAAAATATTACCTGTGTAATAAACATATTTTAAACAATAAAAAGTATTTTCCTACTTTTCTGTCAGTAAAATTCGAGTTCTTGAGGTATGTGTCTCAATTCAAGACCTTTATCTTTCTTTATGTTTTCAAGATATTTACTACATTTCTTTCATGGAATAATAAACTACCAAGAATGTTTACAGAGTGTGGTTTTTAAAAAAAGATAGCATCAGCAAGAATGTGATAAAAGTTATGCCTGCTTTTAATGCATGACAAACATTTTTTTAAAAGTACACACTTTAATTGCACCTTTGTGGCTGCTATCTTGACTTTGTTACCATATTTCATGGATCCTCCTATAAAGTACTTTGGACAATTAATATATTGTATATAGTGAACAAATATAGTAACTTGTGAAGCCTGTTAATATGTAGTCATATTCATTTACATCAACAATATGATGTGATCTTGATACATAAACAATAGAGCACGTTGCAAATATATATATATATACATATACACACACACACACACATATGTATATATATATATATATACAAACACACATATATATATATACATATACATATGTGTGTGTATATATATATACCTATCTAGTATATCAGCATTATATTAGCATCAACAACAATATTTATGAAGGACATTAAAACAGTGATTTACATGATTCATTCATATGTTATTTATGAAATAAAGAATTATACAAAAGGACAGGCAGTCAATTTTACTTAATAGAGTACTTACCCAATTTTTCTTTTTCTTTTTTTTAGAATCAGCATCATTACTGCTACCCATGCTTGAATGGCTTGTACCACTATTGATGCTGGCAACACTTTCAGACGAATGTTGACGCCTTATTCGCAAATCTATAATATAAAGAGAAATGAAATAGTGTGGACATATCCTTTTCCCCAATGTAATTCCTTTTCTAGTGTTTTAAATATTATCTTAAACTCTCCTACATCCTTTATCCAGTTTATAATTGTGACTATTTAAGGAACGATATAAGGCGTTTAATGCATCTCCTGATTTTTTTTTAAAAAAAATTAGTAAATCCAGAACAGAGTATAAATTAATGGAACGATGCTTTCTTATGTTCTGTTCTCCTTTGAAATGTCCTTTTCTTCTTCTGCTCATGCCTATTGAAACAACATGCAGAATGGCTTACAGATTACAGAATAAAATTAATGGAAATTGTTCTTGTACAAAGAACAATCAAGTCCAAGTCTGTATGCATAATTCAGCCAATGTTTTAAATTCAAGCAGATACATACTTCACATTCTTCCTGAGATAAATGTGATTTAAAAGGTCTTGAAGATATGACACATCCTAAAGGAAGTCAAAAAGTGTATTTGATAATTAAGAAAATCATTCTAAAAACCCTTATGTTACTGCTACCTGTTAAAATATGATAGATGTGGATTTTACAGAGAACTCATTGGACCTCATTGGAACAAAAGTGAGTATAGAACTAGAGATTTGCTGGATCTAAAATTCAGTTGCCTCTTAAAGGCAGCATCCTCCTCCCTATGCCACTCTATTGTTGGCATTGTTTATGCCATCTCCAATCCCATTTAAAATAAGTGGATAGAAAATTGAAAAATGCAGAACTGCCCTTCAATTCCACATTGTTGTCTTGAGATCTACGGGTGATTCTAATACTAATGTGCTATTTGTCAACCCAGGAGTGCTTAGTAGTTCCTCAGAAGAAGCAAATTCTTATACACTTTTTGTAATAGAGTTGTCAAAGTCTGGAATGCCCTGCCTAAAATTTGTCTCACCTACAAATTTTCACACTTTTAGTCACAAATTGACTTCCATGGACCTTACTTCATACTTAAGAGGTCCGCAGAGTGGGCGTGCATAAGTGCACTAATGTGCCTATCGTCCCTGTCATTGAATTTTTATATTATTCCTGTTTTTGTTTCTGTTTGGAAAATTATAATAAATCAATAAATAAAACTTTTTGAAGTTGAACTTTTTAAGATTTGGAAACCTTGCAAACATACATTTTCATATGGAAGGTTCTACCAATGTGGCACAAAGCCCATTCTTTTGAAAAAAAACAGAAAGCTGGTAATGAGCTACCATTACAGCCCTGAAAAGTGAGACAGAATACCATACCTCTCTGAGTATGGTCAGGGCCATTCAGAGCTCCTTGAATAGCAGCCTGTGCAGCCGAGTTCTGAGCTTTCAGCATTTCAATGGTTTCCCGTAGTTCTATGAGTTCTGATTCCTTTGGGAACAGGAGGGAAAGGCTCAAAATGTATCACAGTAATTAGATTTTATCCTCTAGGGTAAAAACACACAAAATGGAATGAAAATAAGGTGTACGTGAAAAATGCAAGGGAAACTCAGGAGAAAATTAGGTTTCATGTTTGCTTCTCATCTCTGCTAATCAAATGTAAAGTCCTTAAGTTGGAAGCTATTTATTTGTACAACTGCTGCAAGTAACAAGTTTTAGAGAAAAATATAAACATTTATGAAGACATGCACGATATTTCACATTTAGTGCTGCGGGAAAATGTAGTATAAAATTATTTAGTAAGTGTAATGTATAGTTGAAACTATATCTGCTTCTTCCATTACAATTTCCAGCCCTCATTTTATATACTGAAACTTAAATCCTTTAAAACATTTATTGCTAGTCAAATCAAGAAAAAAAAATTTTTTGATGTGCATATTAGGATATTTAGAAAAAGCTTATCAAGGTCAATATCAGCATAGTAAAATCTTCATTCAAACCACCTTTGGGTAGTCTTATAGTGCCATTCAATTAAATTCAAAATTACACCATTTGTTTAAATTTACATCATTTATGTCATTCTATAGTCGAGTCATTTGTCACTGATATCACTATTACTCAGCCCCAGCAATTTTAATATATGTGGATGTCAGCTCCCAGAATATCCCCATCCCTCATTTTTCATTCATTTTCACATTTAAGGTTTCAAACATTTTATTTTCTATGTACCCAAAATAAATCCATTCATTTTTTTCCAGAATTCTGAATGCAAGATCTACCAAGTAAATTGTGATAGAACACAAGAAGAAAAATGTTTCTTTTTTGATAAAGTACACATTCTTACAAAGTTGTTATCGCTCTAGTTGAAAGACTCACCTTTTTTTAAAAAAAGCACTGAATAACCTCTTGTTTAGGGCAATTTTAAACTAACATAAAATGTGGTTTTTTTCTATCCAGTTTCACTGCTCTCCCTTTTTCTCACACTGTAAATATTTAGTAATTTTTTGTAGCATTCTAAATTACATAAACACACACACACACACACACACACACACACAAATGAATGCGAAGGGAAATGTTTTGATTCACTTAATTTTTCATTGATTCTTAAAACAAATTTGCATTCCTATAAATCAGAGGTATCGAACTGGCAGCCTGCAGTCCAGATGTGTCATGCGCAGGCCACACCCATCCCAGGTCCGCAAATGGGGAAAACATCATGAAATATCATGTGACGGTAATGTGATGTGATGAGTTTGACACCCGTGCTATAAATACTTAAAATGGGACTGCTTTTTTCTTTCTTTTTTCAATGGCAGAACAGGCAAAGCTATAAAAACACTATGTGGCTAGAAAATCATGTTGGAAACCAGGCAAAATCTTTTGTGAGTTCCTTGGAAAATAGTTTAGTTTAGAGTACTGCAATGTCAAGAACTAGCCACCCAACGTGAAGCAACATAAACCAAAATTATATCCTAAATTTACATGACAACATTGACTGAAAGGCTAAAAACATGAAACATTGTCAACTAATATTTAGTATTCTGATAATGTTGCCAAGTTATTTCTGTTGGTTTACAACCAGCTTTTGTTGTTAAATTTTTAATACACATTAAATCCAGAGTCACAAATGTTTTAATTAAAACCTGAAAATGAAAGATTTTATCATCCCACTTCTTTCTGATACAGCTTGCTAACTGTAATTATAAGTAGTGCAATTCTTATAGAGTCTTATTATAAAGATTTGATAGCATGGGTCATGAATGAAAGATGTATCTGTTTGTTTATTCCTGTACTCCTCTATCAATGCAAACTCTAATATAAATCAGTGCTGTTGGATTAACTTAGATTTTCTACATTACAACATCTGCTGGTTTAAACATACCTTTTGTTCAGCTGTCATTGTTAGGCTTTGTAACCGGCCTGTCATATTCCCTAAGCTTTTTTCAAATGCGGCTACAAGATGGGCCTGTGACAAAGAAGGAAACATTCAAATATAATCAGGATTTAAAAGGATTCAGTAAAGTCCAGAAGCTTGAATGCATTTTTGCCATCTCATTATTTTCAACAGGTCTATTTCAACTTAAAGTAATTTCTTCAATCATAACCTTACCTGCTCAAAACTATATATTTTAAATTTAATTTTACATTTGTGTATCAAATGTATGAAAACATTTCCATACTAGATTGCCAGTCTTCATTACCATTTTTGCTTTTTTGTTTTAACAATACAAAAATCTTTCAATGAAAGATTTAAAGAAGAGGATCTACAGTAAATAATATGGTTTGCTAAACAAGCTGCATGCATTTTAATCTTGACTTGAGGCTAAAATAAACATAGTGAAAATACCGATGGAAATCATAGTGAATTAAGCAAGGGGAAATTTCCCCCATTTGCTTTAGAGAGCATCTTTCTTATATGTAAAATAAAAAATGGTATTGTGACTTCCTGCATTTATAATTTCAAGAAGGTTAAATTCTCTATTCCCTCAGGTTTCCTAGAGCAGGGAGCCTCAACCCCCAGGCTGTGGCCTACTACTGGGCCTTGACCTATTCTGAATAGGCCATGTGAGAGGCAGGCCAGCAGGTGCGCAGCTCAACTCTTGCAAGTGAGCCTTGGTAGTACAGTGGCCTAAAGCACCCTGTTATTAACACCAGCTGCCTGCAATTACTGCAGGTTCAAATCTCACCAGGCTCAAGGTTGACTCA
>JANHFK010002488.1:40746-52081 GCA_036250565.1 Sibynophis collaris | reverse complement strand
CCACATAATGCCTTAAATAAAATATATGATTAAATGTAGCATGTTGCTTATGTCAAGATATGTGAACTATTGCAAAAAAAATTCAAAAAATTAATAGGTCCTCATCAAGCATTCTATCCATCTGCAGTATAAAGGCACAATTAGGGCTCCATCTGGCAAGAATAAAAGATAGGAATGTGCAATTAACCAAAACTTGTTCTTTTGGGTGTAATTTACAACACAAATTATATTTTGATTTGAAAAAAAATATGACCTGAGTTGACCACTAAATATCTAAAAAAAAAAAAGAACTTGCAAGTGCATTTCAAGGAACCTTATTACCAGAATACTGTCTTTAATCTAAAATACTGCTGCACACACGAACACACACACGTCTGGGTTAAATAAATAATAGCTAAGTACACAAAACAGTAGCATATTTTCTCAAATAAGAGAATATAACTGCATAGCATAATATTTAAATAGACACTCATTTTTGGTAGTTAGGACTTGAGCAATGGTGCTGGCACAGTAGTAAATTAAAGAACAGAAGCAATAATGAATACAAATGCAAATCTTTTTTAACAATAAAAGCTCATCTTCCCAAGGTATAGAAGAAATGATTTTTGACCTTGGATTACAAACATCTATTCACACAAATACCATATACATTTTACTATCTGTCTATTTGTCTGTTTCTCTCTCTCTCTTTTCTCTCTATCTCCCTCTCTCTCTCTCTCTCTCTCTCTCTCTCTCTCTCTCTCTCTCACACACACACACACACACCACTGGTGGGTTCCTCCCGGTTCACTCCGGCCACCCGCCCAGGCGCCCAGGCGTCCTCACAGATGCTCTGTGCATGAGCAGAAATGCCGTGTGCAAGCGAAATGCATGCACGCACAAACATGCACATTCCCATTGCAAATCGGTAGTGAAGGTAAGTGGAACCCACCCCTGACATACACACACATACCAGGCTCGTGAAAAGTCAGGGTCAATTAACCATGGGTGGATTTTGTGTAAACCAGCAGGCAAAACAGTCAGTTCTTTTCTTTATGTTTTAATGGGTTTCAGCCATGTAACATACTTAGAGAAAAACAATGAAACTGTTTAATATATAAAGTAAAAACAAAATGCATCGCATCAGTCCAATATTAATGGCTACTAACAGAGCATGTAAATGTCATAACTCCCATCCACAGACTTTATTTAACAGACTTTATAGACAAGAGTCAAAATCATGATCTCACCCTTTCCCCCAAGTTATGGATATTTTTGATACATAGGAGATTGTTTAGATAACTTCCATATGCTAACTTTAAAGTGCATTTTATTTACATCATTTCTACAATGATCAAATTATGCAAATGATATAGTGTAATATGTAACATGATATAATTAGCAAATGATTTCAATCACTGCAAATGATCTGCTTTTGGATTTAATGGACAGGAATAACGGATAGCCTGTTCTCCCATGTGATCTATTAAAGTAAGGTTTCACTGTTGAAACAATAAAAGGGCAAGTCACCATTCAAGTCTCTTATCTTTCATGATGGACTATAAAAACAGCATCTACTGCCCAGGATAAAATGAATGGAATAAGAATGCTTAAACATTGCATCCACTCTGGTACATCCTTTTTAAGAAAGCAGGAATGTTTAAATCCACTGTGACTGTCATGAGAAATAATGATATCTCATGAGAAATTCCATTATCATGATGGTAAGATGCCAAATAGCTAAACATTTTGTTTGTTGTTGCTTTTGCACATCAATTTATTCAAGGAACAACAACAACAAAAAAAAACCTGCAGATAATATCAAAATCAGCATGACAACATGCATACAAACAGGAAACAATAATAAATATTCCCTGATGATGAAATATTCATATACACTATTCATATGAACTATTCAAAAAACAATGTTCATTAGATACCACATGTGGATATTTGCAACCTACTGTTCAAGTAAAAATCAACCAATTTTAGCAAAGATTTCACATTCTAGTCTCTTCTGACTCAGACATCTGTTTCCTACCTCCAGCAATTTCTACTTACCTTGAGCATTTCATTATCACTAAAGTAGTAATAAGCTTCCTATAAAGTCCGTTATTCTTTTTTACACTTTCTGTGATAGACTGGAGCAGAAATGGAAAACCCATTACCAAAAGAAGACTGATGTGTCTCTCTCAGTAGCCTAATAGCTGATGATTTCTGCACACTTCAGTGTGGCAATGGAGTATGCAGAGTTGTAAGCGCTTTTATATCTAGAAATTTTGTGTGCAATGCAAGTTTCTATGAACATATTGCATATTTATACATTCAGATGGTGGGCTGATGACTATTTGTTTAAACTAAATATAAATATTATATTAGTTGTGTAGGAAAAAAAATACTCAAATTCTGGCCAATTAGAACATTCAATTTTTAATGAAGTTATCAGAATTTTATATACATATTTTTTTTAAAAAATCAGAACCAGACTGGAGAATCAGATTTTACTGATGTACATTAGGTTAGACCACCTTGTATTACCAATGGAGAGAACAATCTTTATAAAAAAATCTATTTGCTTCTGAGCTTAAGTCATTACAAACTCAGTGATAACAGAACTTGGAGTAGAAGAATAACAGACATATAAACACTAATGGTGGAAAAGAAGTGATTGACAACCATTTCCAAGTCTACCCTCATATGGCAAATCTATGCATGGGTACTTAACAAATAAAACTGATTGTGTTTATGCGCCCTCCAGGTAAATTTGCAGATTTAATCTGATTAAAATGTAAATTAATACAAAGAATATATAACAAAAAATGCCTTCTGAAATAAAAAGTGTGTGTGTCAACTTTAC
This sequence comes from Sibynophis collaris, assembly GCA_036250565.1. NCBI lineage: Eukaryota > Metazoa > Chordata > Lepidosauria > Squamata > Sibynophiidae > Sibynophis > Sibynophis collaris. The sequence goes on along the minus strand of JANHFK010002488.1, from coordinate 49,245 downwards.
GTTTATGACACATCTATATGCACATTACATAATTTTTCATATATATGTTTGCATGTACAGAATAGAATAGAATTCTTTATTGGCCAGGTATGATTGGACACACAAGGAATTTGTCTTGGTGCATATATATATATATGTATATTATCTATTATATATGTATGTATATATAATAGATAAATAGATTACATGTAAACTCAAGGCAAAATGTTTCTACTTGGTAGAACGTTTAGCATTAGGAATAACTTATTTTGGTTGAAAGATCCACCAAAACGTAATTGTGATAGAGACATTGAATTCCTCTTTTTTTTTTCTTCCAAATTTCATTCTTATATTTTACATGCCATTGGAAATAACATTAGCTTGAAATACTAACATATATGCAGACATATTAATAAACTTACTAATTTGAAGACAAAATATTGTAATGATTTTTTAAAAATAAAATAAAATCCATTTAAAAAGGCCTACCAACCTGTTTCACACAATGCCAAGCAGATCTCCATGGAAACTCACAAACACAGCTTGAAAATAATAGCTCCTCTTGCTAATTTCTGACTTGAAATCTACTGTTTAGTTTCCCCTAATTCTACTACAATATAAAAGAAATAACTTCCTAGTTTTTCACAGTATAAATTATTAAACTTTATTGTGCTCAACACTAAAAGCCAAATACAATTTAGCCTTTGCTCATATAGCAGTTTCTCATTTCTTGATAATCTGTATATTTTTTCTGCAGAATTCTTTTTATAATTGTGCAAATAAAAATCTAAAGACTAAGTTCTAGAAAACATATCTGACTCCGTTCCCCAAACTTCAGGTGCAACATATGGAGTTAACATCTCATACTGATTAGTTAGGTCAGGGGTCCCCAATTTATGGGCTGCAGCCCACTATCAGTCTGTGGGCTGTTCACAACCAGGCCGCATGAGTGGCCAGTTGGTGCACATGTGTATTTGTGCACACACAGTTCCACTTGTACTAGCATTGCAGGTGCTCCTGGTCCCACTTATGCAAGCACCGGATGCTCGCACATGCGCCTGCACCCCCCACAAAATTATCCCCTCCAACCTGGAAATATTGAGGAACTTTGAGTTAGGGAGTTAAATATTTGCAAGCAAGCCATGAAGTTCAGAGAACACCAAGAATTTCACATACTACATGAATGTCCCAGGAAGTGGAGATAATTTGTACTGTGTTTCCCCAAAAATAAGACCTATCCTGAAAATAATAACCCCTAGCATGTTTTCTGCGGGTGTGCCCAAAATAAGGCCTACTCTCCCAAAATAAGCCTTATTTAAGTCAACTGCCCACACATTCCATCTGGTTGCTTGTGATGCCAACACGAGGTGAGATGAGGTGGGGGTGCAGCTCCCCCATGTGCACACCAGCTTACCTGAGGGCCCCCACAGCCAGGGCCCCCACATCCATGCCCCAAGAACTGCCTTGCAACAGCAGCAGCAGCAAACATGTGGAGGAGCCCACGTGGCTGCCAGCCCACTTCTTTTTCCAGCACCAATGCTACAGCGGAGCAGGAGGCTAAATGGCATGAGGTGAATGTGCATCAGATTATCTCAGGGGCCCTGCAGTTAGGCCATCCACGCCTTGGCAACTGCCTCATGGCGGCAGCTCGGACAGCCTGTCCAGCAAGACTCTGTATGGCTGCTTGCCCACTTCTGCTTGCTCGCAGCCGCAATGGAGCAGGATGCCAAGCAATACGCTGGTGCCATGGCCACGAAGTGAGGCAGTTGCTAGGGCATGGATAGTCTGGCTGTGTGGGCCCTGAAGTAAGCCGGTGCAGGGCGCTTGGGGAAGCACCACCCTCCCATCTCGTGATAGCAGCACTCAAAAGAAATAAGACATTCCCAAAAATAGTCCCGCAAGGGAGAGGGGCGGTCTATAAATTCGAATAAATTTAAATTTAAATTTAAATAAGCCTTAGTGTTTATTTTGGAAACCCCCACCCCACCACACAGATTAAAATACAAAAAAACCAGTTTGGGAAATGATGAGATTTTGTAATCCTATATATTGCTATAAAGTTGGAAAGTAATTATATTAATGTAATTATTTCAGACATCTAACTGTGAAAAATGCCTATGGAGATTCTCAGTCATCCAGACCATGGTTATCCCAAAGGTTCTTTTTCAGGAGGTAAGTGGGGGTTTTGGTTTTTCTTTAAAGACATTCTGCTGTTTCTTCAGCTCTGAGTGGATGGTGGGGAATGGAAGGAATTATACTCTTTACAGAGAGTTGGACATTTGCATTCTTTTAGCGAGTTGTTAAGGCCACCTAGAGATTTGTCTGTGTCACCAGGGTCACCTGAGTGGTGCAAATAGGTGTGAAGCTTTCTTGGAACTGTTGAAAGGACTGTGTTGTAGATTGGAGATAAATGATGTTGTATCTCTCCCCTCTATTGAGAGAGGGCTGTTCAATTTTGATATAAATGTCCTCTTTCATCTCTCTTTCAAACCAGCACAGTCCACATTTTGGACAGAGAAGACTGCTGGTTTGAAAGAGGGATCAAACAGGTCACTTGATCAAAACTCAGATGCTTGGCAACTGGCAACTGTTTTTATGACAGTTGCAGTGTCCCAGAATCATGTGATCAGCTTTTGCAAACTTCTGACAAGCAAAGTCAATGGGGAAACCAGATTCACTTAGTAACAATGTTACTAATTTAACACCTGCAATGATTCACTTAAAAACTGTGGCAATAAAAGTCATAAAATGGGGGGAAAGTCATTTAACAAATGTCTCACTTAGCAACATAAATGTTGGGCTCAATTGTGGTTGTAAGTAGAGTACACTGTACATTGTGTTCATTTTATATTTTATTTATTTTCATGTAATTTTTCTATTTAAGTATGGCCATAATAATTCAGAAATATATCACTTTTAAGCAATGATTATATATTACTCACCAGATATTTCTTCTAGACATTGCTTGGCAGTTTTACCGTATGCCAAATCCAATTTTGTAGGACTGATACAAGAGTCAGAAGATGGGATAGAAGAACTATCATTTTCCGAATGAGTTCTGGAATTAAAGAGATGGAAGGTAACATCTATAAATTCATAACAGTGATGACTTATAATTCAATATATGTAATCAAAAATAGAAATATCATTAGCACTTCTTTATAAGGATCTAGAAGATAAAGTGCTAAACACTTAATCATGAGATAGAATATTGTATTCATATGGTGTAAATAAAAAAATATACCATTAAAATGTATTTGATTAGATTAATTCAGTCAAGGTGTCAAAGACAAAATGTTTCTAACATCTTTCATTTCAAGATAGGAAATGAGACAGAAGAAAATAAGTAAATCAAGCTACCGCTTAACCACAAATAGGCATGCATGTGTTCCAAATGATTGATTCTAGGAATTGTATTACTAATAATAATACCAAACAGGAAAACAGCAATATGTTGCTAGTTAAGACTAATAGTGAAATGAGACCTATATTGCAAATAAGAACTCAGATATGTTGGTTAGTAGACTGTTATCAATGGTAGAAAAAAAATCAAGAGTTGCAGTTGATGGGAAGGCTAATCTAATATGTCTAAAGAAGACACTTCTTGTAAAAGATGCCTTTGAAGCTTTGAATATTACACAAATGTGTATTATAACAAAATGCTAGTGTCACAAAAATAATGTTATTAGACAGCTCATTATAACCATAGATTTCCTCTGAAAAATTGAAAATATGAATTGAATGTATAAATAATAAATACTCTGATCCCAGATTCACAATTGTGCTAAACTGTATCAACTCCCCCTGAAGACACTACCCAATAACCCAGAATAAATTAAGATTACGAGAAAAAGAGTACTTTTCTTCCAAATAATTTGAATTTAGTTTTTCTGATCATTTTATTCACAAAACAAATTTTTACCTCTGTTCACATGCGGTCAGTTTATTTTCAGAAAAAGAAATTTCACTATCTACAGTCTCTAATTTAAAAAAATAACATCCAAACAACTAGAGGGCACCTTGGAAAGGTTTGTTAAAAACATGTCTTTTGCAAAATAACAACCTGTCAGTTCTTCTGCTATATTTATGACTTCCAAGTTGCTTATCTATTGTTTTTCTTTTTAAAAAACCATCTGCAAAGGATGAGAAAACATAGTTCTGAGCAATATACATGATCATATTAATATATTTTTTTTAAATGGCATCATAAACAGAAGCTTGTAGAATATAATGTGCTTGAGTTATTCTTTAAGTCTCCAAGAAAATATGCAGGCAGATATTTTCTCTCATGTTTAGTTTTAGCATCTGCTTGTATTGTATCAGGCAGTATCTGAAGCAAAAATTGTGGTTCAGATGTAACATTAAATTGGCATCATGCTCTAAACATGAGCTTGGCCAACAGGCTCAAATAATTCGTTTTGCTCATCCTTTACATATTCTCTCATGAATGAATATATGTCATTTTCTGATAAGTCTTGAACTAGGAACCCAGTGATTTTTTTAAAAAAGCCAACACAACTTAAGCAATTGGGATAAATCACAATTGGGCGAATTTGGACACAATATACAGTATTCAATGGTGTTTTTTTTCCCCTTCTGCTTTGCTAATGTGAAGCATGACTAAATATTATTGTGCAAGGATGACTTTATTTAACAGATTTGTAGGTTCATCTAAGTTTTAAAGGTTATTATTGCCTAGTTCTTTATAATGTTGCATACCAATTAAGTGTTACAAATCTAAACACTCAATAAAACTCAGCTATATTTCCCAATGAATGACTAACCAGAAACTCTCTTCGGTTAGTAGGAAAAAAATCTATTTTGATTTTTTATGAGTGTCTGTTCTACACAACTCTGGTTATACCAGAAGCCAAGATATTGCCTCTATTTTGGTTTTCTCGTTTTCTTTTTTAACTAGTTGTTCCATTAAATCAAAATTCTCATTACTCCTTTTATCTAGTTACTACTTTGACATATTATATTCCTAGGTTCTGTAGTCTGTCTCCAATTTACCTTCATAACTTAATCATTATTATTGCTAAATAATGCTACATTGTTTGAGCAAGAATCTGGTTTTATATTTCTATTTTGAAAATCCATTATTCTTTGAACAATCTTTCTCACAAATATACCTTACCCATTGCTCTCATATTCCAAAAGCCATGTTGTTAAACATGTGTTGCAGCTTTCTGGGATTTCAAAGCTTCAATAAGATTGGGTAGGGGTTTTTTTTAGTATTCACAAATGTACATAATTATAAAAACATACTTTACATAATGTAACAATAAAGAATATTAGGAAAATTGGAAGTGAAATCAGCTACTTACAGATGAGTTAAGAAGTTAGGACAGGGAATTTAGGAAGAAAAGCATCCCTTATTTTCTTGTTTCTTTAATTTATGTTTCCATTTACTATGTCCTAAATCTGTACATCTTTACAGCATATATAATCTGATACAAATATTTTAACCAAAAATATATCTAGGGAAATACAGTAATTTAGCCTGTTTTGCTGAGAATCCTAGCTTTGAGGGCAGAGTTTGGCATGTTGCCACTTTAATTTCGCAGCAATGACTGCAAGTGACACAAACTGTTAAATTTACTAGCATGCTGGTGTCTCTAATTTGCCATTTTAGGGATAGAACAGCTTGCAGAAAGCTCAGAATTACAGAGCTTGTGTGTCAACTATATATCAAAAGTCACAGAAGTTATAGTGGGTCTTGAAAGGAGATAAAGTAGATTTATGCAGGAAAAAATAGATGATTAAACATCAATCAAAACAGCATAGCTCACAGGTACCTTCCATCTTTTCAGTACTAGCATTAACAATTGAGCGATATGAACCAATTTCTCAGTTCAGTGTGAAACATTTCACTTAAACAGCACACATGTTTTTTCAGGGTTATTGGCTACACCAATCTGATCCATGTGCATAAATCTGAGCACATAAATATCTATAACATCAAACTGCGTCCTTTAATGAATACATTTCTTTCCATTTCAAATTCAATCTAGAACACAGAAAAAATATCAAAGGAGAAAAATCCAACTTTTTTCCAGTTTACTGGAAAAAGCAGCAAATTGAGATAAAAAAGCAGCAAATTTATAGAACTGTGGGCCTTCCACCTGTGGATGAAATAACTTTGTACCATTTACATGCCTAAGTAACATAGTCACTAACAATGTATACCAAGAATTCTGGTTACTATCAATAATCTCTTTAGCTCTTTAATTGACATACGCAAGCAGCTGACTTATATATTATAAAGGTTGGCTTCTTAAATGAATTTTCAGATAATTTAGTTTCAGTCAGTAAAACTATATCAGCCTGGTTGCTTATTTGAAGTACAAATACATGAATGATCAATGATAGCTCATTCTCATAAATTAACAGTTTAGAAGCTCAAAAGTAATTTTCAGCCTTATATGTGAAAATAGTGTTAGAACCTAGAAACACCTTAAAAGAATGTCATGAGGTCTGGAATAGTATTTTCACAGCCTGAGCACCTATAATAGCATAATGTTATTTTAGCACAGAATAGAAAAATTGAGTTATAGGACATAAAATTGGTATGATGAAGTAACTTCAATAGTCATAACCTGGGAGAAACTCAAAATCCAGCATTAGCCCAAAAAAAAAAAATACTGGAAAGATATAGGGAAATTGTTTTTCAAATTATCTACTTCTTGAGTTTCTTCTAATTAAAAAATGAAGCCCTGTACTGGAACATTTCCTGGGGGGGTGGGGGAAATCATGCCAAGAAAAATGACAGCAGAATGCAAGTGCTCACATTTTTCATAGCCTTAAATAGCCACTGCTATTTTTCATCTTAATGAAACCATTGCTAATTATGTCAAAATCTGTGACCCAACTTTGAAAAAAGCCTGTGATTTTAATTCTTGGTGACAAATATGTTATTTATTTAAATTCTGACATAATTATGAAATCCTGACAAAAGGCATGTTTCTCCACACTTACATGGGATGCATAAATCCAGATGCAATACTTTACAGTTTTAATGATATCTAAATGATGTTAGAGAATGCCTAGGTCTTTCTTGTTTTCTTAAGGCTGAATGGCTACTGGCCATCATAGTTACAGATTAAAACTCATTGTCTTTGACTTATTGCGGAACATCATACAATGCAATGAAACTCCATTGGCAGATTTCCTATAGTTATCTAATTGGCCATTACAAGAACAGAATAGAAATCTAAATAGACTTTAGTTATATACAACTTTTTCTTCTGTTCAGGAAGATGTTAGAATATACATAATAAATAGGAAACTTCAGTCCTTATAGTTGATTGATATTTTGCCAATTTGTAGCATTAAATAACATGCAAATGATATAATTGATATCATTACTTCCTGTTTAATGGATATTCTATATTAACAAGCGAATTGTCTGTTAAAATAGTGTTTTACAATATACAATTTTAGAAAGCATGTGAAACGTAAATACATATTAATGAGATTTGAAAAAATTGAATATGTTGTTTATTCTGTGAAATGACCATATTTTTGCTATACATACATGTAGGTTTATTATAAGGGCCAAGGTGGTGCAGTGGTTAGAGTGCAGTACTGCAGGCTACTTCAGCTGACTGCCAGCTGCAGTTCGGCAGTTCAAATCTCACTGGCTAAAGGTTGACTCAGCCTTCCATCCTTTCGAGGTGGGTAAAATGAGGATCCAGATTATTGGGAGCAATATGCTGACTCGGTAAACCTCTTAGAGAGGGCTGTAAAAGCACTATGAAGTGGTATATAAGTCTAAGTGCTATTGCTATTGTTACTTTCTCGCATGACAGCAAAAACATATCTTAGGGGGGAAATGTCAATTATTGAATGATTGCTTGCAAAATTGATGGAAGTCCCTAAGCAAAATCTGATTAAATCAAGTAAACACTAGCCTTCAATAATACAGAAGGTTCCCACTTAAAAGACACTTTCTTCAAGTTTATCCAGAAACCGCTATGCCATTTTTAATTCCACTATTGATGCTACAGAATGAGGCTAACTAGTTGCATAGAGACCCTATGCAGGCAAAATGCTAAAATAATCTAGTGAACAGTAATTTTTGGTTACTGTAAAATCATAAATAATAATTAAGGTGAAATCAGTACAAATAATTTTGGAAGTAATACAACACTATAGTTCTTTATATTGTTGAGATGGGAAAAGAAAAAAAAAGTGACAGCCTTTTCATAAACATATTTGATAAATATACTAGCAGGAAAAACAAATCCAACAACACAAACTTCAAGTCCATTGTGCTAATTAAATTGCTTAGGAAGATGTCTCCATGTGATCCATTTTATGTTTTTCTACTATTTCAAGTATTTGTATGTATGTATGTATGTATGTATGTATGTATGTATGTATGTATGTATGTATAAATGTATGTATGTATGTATGTATAAATGTATGTATAAATGTATTATCTGTCTGTCTGTCTGTCTGTCTGTCTATCCATCCATCCATCCATCCATCCATCCATCCATCCATCCATCCATCCAT
>JANHFK010002487.1:128481-141035 GCA_036250565.1 Sibynophis collaris | reverse complement strand
GTACACCGCCCTGAGTCCCTGAAATGGGAGAAGGGCGGTATAAAAGTTTAAATAATAAATAATAAATAAATAAATAATATTGTACAGAAACATTGAACACAAACATATATAAGTAATCTTTGACTTATGACCACAATTGAGCCCAAAATTTCTGTTGCTAAGTAAAGTAAGACATTTGTTAAGTGAGTTTTTGCCCCATTTTCTTGCCAAAACAACAATTGCAGTTGTTCAGTTAATCACTGCTTGTAAAATGAATCTAGCTTGCCCATTGACTTTGCTTGTCAAAAGATTGCAAAAGGTGACACTTGCAACCATCATAAAAATGTGTTGCCAAGAATTGTGATCATGTGAACATGGGAATGGCACAACTGTCATAAGTGTGAAAATGGTCATAATTCAATTATTTTCACTGTCATTGTAACTTTCAATGGTCACTAAACAAACTGTTGTAAGTAGAGGACTATCTATACTATAAATGTAAAGCTCTGGGATTGGCCATGAATTAACATGGTTTAAGAACTTAAAAGGCCTGAAATATTTTTTAACTATCTTGGCTTCTGCTAGGTGGCAGTGAAAACTTTATGACAATTTGGCTAACAACAAATACGTTTGATCCTACTATGGTATTTAAGACATGGAATCTAGAGAGAACTTGCTTTTTCAAACCGATGTTCTTACTATTAATCATTTCACTTTAATGGACTGATAAAATGAAACAGGTAAAGAGAGAAAATAAAATACTTCCCAAATTAAGGAAGAATCATTCAAGACTTGCATGCAGATAAATAGCTGCTTTCTTTTGGGGGAGAGGGAGGTAATTTATGATTGAAAATAATGTCATTTTCGTGTTTTAGATTTACCCCCAATACCTTTTCAAGTTCAAGTTGTTTGCTAAAATGCACGGTGGCATCAACTTTATGAGGATTTATTAAGATATATGGCACTTCTATTGATCTGAGAAAACCTTAACAGTTCTGGTAATAAAAAAGGAGGCATATCCCTGCCAAGAGCTGTTCTTTCTTTGAGCCAACATTGATGGCAATATAATGTCATGGGAAAAATAAATGATCCATTGAAAGATGAACCAAAGCAATCATATCAGAGGCAAAGTTTCTTTCGTCAATGTTGTAAACCAGTGATCTGTGGACTCCCTGCCAACCAGATCCAGAACATGGGGTACATATTTGCATAGGATTATATAGAAAAATATAAATTATCAGTCGTGATTAATTAACTCTATGTCAGAAATAGTCACTTAAATCTCAGACTTGAAGCTGGATCCTAGTTTTGTTATCATTCTAATCAGGGGTGAAATCTACTTACCTTCCCTACTGGTATGGAAGTGCGAGTTCTGCACGAGCCATCATCATGTCTGATTTTTTACCCTCTGCGCATGCGCAGAAGGTTAAAAACCAGGAAGTAACGATGTCTGGGCAGGTGGGTGGAGCCTCGCACTGCCGCCACTACCAGTTCACCAAAACATGCGCCGCCACTACCGACACACATAAGCCGGACAGAACCGGCAGGATTTCACCACTGATCCTAATCCATATTGCTTCACTCTAATAATTATTATAAAATTGCCGCTTTTATACCTTGCCTGACATTTTCACATCTTGTTATCCGACTTCTGTTCCCTTTCTCAGGTCACCTCAAATTCAATTGCACTGACAAAGGATATTATGGCTTCTCATAGATTCCTTGATTTTTACATAGTTACATTTCTACTGCTATCGTAGGAATATTATTTTAAACAGGAAAAAAAATCAATGTTAACTAAGAAAACTGAAGCAAAATCTACTTCTGCAGATGTATTTTCAACTTTCAAACACCACGATAATTTCTAGGGCTGAGTAGGGAATCTGCCTTCGAAGGGCAAAATATGATTTGGAATTTAAGTAAGTACATAGCACCTAAAAGCAGCTGCATGGAAAGGAATTATTTTGCCGCTCTCCCCAATATGTGATGTTTGCTTTATGACAACTTTTGTCATTTACGCTGTAATCCCTTGAGAGCCATTTTTCTACTCTTAAACTACATTACTAATGTTTCTATATATGTGCCTGCCTTCCATTTGAATTTTCCAGGTGCAAATTCATGCATTCACTTTTCCTTGGCTGTGTGATGTTTTAGCATAATAATTAGCATTATTCCAGTGTCTCTAACACTGATGTGAGCTGAAAACCTGCAGTGTCTAAATAATAATGATGAAGCGGGAACTCTTTAAGCATCACTGGTGCTTTTAAAAAAATGTGCTCCCTTTATCTATTCTTGCTTTTGTTACCTTAATGAGGAAGAACAAAGAAAGCAGAGGAAGATTCATAACATCTCAGGAATGTATCAGAAACATTTAAGTTTTGCCCTTTTACTTCAAGGTTAAGCATGCTATCGGTTGTTGAAAGAAATATCCCTCTGGTTCAGATTCCAAGCCAGGAGGAAGACACTGGAAACATGGAGGCTGATTGGAAAGACGGTTTAATGATGAAGCAGAACCACATGGCTTTGAGGTCTGGGCAGCTGGTCACATGGAGCTTTGCACTTGAGTTTCCTATTCCTGCACAAGAACATGTCTTCTAATGGCTGTCATCAGACTCCCATGGGGCCATGTGGGGCAGTGGTGGGTTGCTACCGGTTTTACTACCGGTTCGCTGATTGTGTACTTTGTGCGCACATACGCCAAATGCATGCTGCGTGCACATGAGCAGTTTGCAAAAACGTCCCACTTCCGCGTTTCTAGTGGGGAGAGCACAGCTGATTCGCACGGCAATCTACTCTACCGTGCTAATCAGCGGAGAAGAGAAAGGTAAAAAAGGAACCTGGGTGGGCCAATCTGAACGTCAGGAGGAACCGGTTCGTTACCAGGTGATCGTCGGTGCTACCGACTGCTGCATACCGGTAGCCACCCACGACTGATGTGGGGTCATGTTTGCCTGAGTCAAGTTTGTTTGAAGTTTGCTGGGTGATGCAGTGTCCTTAGGAGATTGTGCAATGCAGTGAGCTCCGCTGTTAGATAATCCTATTGTGTCCTGGAGGGTCATGTCTTAATCATCACTTTGGAGCTGAAGGTCTTTTGTCCTGTAGATAGGCTGGCCCAGTCTTGCTGGAGTTATTAAGAAAGACTTGGGGGCTGCTTTCTGTCTTTAAAAACATGTTTCTCCTTTAGGGAAATAGAATATTCTGGATTTTTAAATATTTCTCAAAACATTTCATTCTTCTAGGAGGGGATGTAGTTTCTCACACCTTTATATACTTAGCTGAAGTTTTAGAAGTTAACTATTCTTGTATAAGATTGCAGTCTATGTTTTCTCCACCTCCCCTTTCACCATTGTTAGATAAAACTATACATAGGTGATGGAATCCAATAGAGAAAGTTTAAGCTTTGTGACATGTCACTTGATGATCACAATCACTTCACTGAAAGAAAGGCATAGCCCACTAATAAAGCACATACTTTGCAGCTAGTATTTAAATGATTGGGGAAAGTCACATCTGTATTGGGCTACTTCAATCAATAGTCTGCCTTAGCCAAGGGCTCTAGGAATCAAATGTATCAGTGGTGGGTTCCACTTACCTTGTACTACCGGTTTACAACAGGTGCATGCACATGCGCAGAGCATCCATAATGACGTCTGGGTGGGTAAATGGAATCTCCCACCGCTGCTACTACCGGTTCGCAAGATCCAGAGTGAACTAGTAGGAACCCACCCCTGAAATGTACAGTATATATCAAACCTTTTCTTTCTTTGTTTTTCAAGCTAAGAAACATTGAACCTTAAGTTAATATCTCATTATCAGAGACATATAATAGTCTTGAAATCTTACGTTTATGTTATAAAAAACTGTAAACCAGAGCCTCTTTCATTTAAATGAAAAATATATGAAGCTATAAGAGAAGGCCTTTTATTCGTTTTTGGCTACCCACCCCCCACCCCCAGTTTTTCTTCTGAACATCTTCCCTCTGAGAGTTCATGTTTGTTTCTAACATCATAATTCATTCACTTGCAAATCATTGTGATGCCGCATACGATGCCCATTAGTATTATTGCAAATGAATCAGTAGAAATGATGAAGAGACAGAAACAGAGCAAAACCATTATTTACATTCAGATATGTTGCTAATCAGCACACATAGAAGGCAAAAAAATAATATTTGCCTGATCAGAAAAGGGATTATTAAATGGTACAGAGATTTGGGATTTGTTTGTAGAAAATTCCCTAAAGCATTTGGATTAAAATTCAGCTGCAGTACTGAAAGCAAATCAGATGTTAGATTGTTCTGCGCAATGAATAATAAGAATTGGAACTTGGGAGGTGATGTTATTATTACGCAAAGCTACTTGCATAACATCAAAAATCCATATTCTGAATTTCATTTACTTGCCTTTAAAAACAACTATCTCATGAATAACTATACTCACTCAAAAAATAACTAAGAGCTGAAGGATAGAGAAAATGCTTAAATTTTCCCATGTTGCAGTTTTTCCCCTCCATATACTAGAGCAGCCTTCCCCAAGATGGTGTTCTCTGCACGTGTTGGAATTAAAATTTCCAGCAATGAAGAGCTCAATGTATTTGGAGACAATCTCATTGGTTAGTTATGTATCCAAATGCAAAGCACTAAGAGCAAGGGAGAGTGATCCAGATTAGGACTGCAAGAAGGGAGAAAGCATGAAAGTTGTCGAAATCCCCAGCAGCACTGATCCTTCACACTGTCAATTTTTGAGTGAAAAAAACTCAATTATGCAATCAATACAACATGCAATTTTACCTTCAAACTGACTTAGCTCACATTGATTCCATCTTAAAATCAGAGTTGGGTATTTAGGGAAAAAGGGGGGAAGCAAGTAAGCTTAATTTCCTCAAATCTACACTTATTATACATTCAAAGAAATTTAACCTTAACTGCTAAAAATTTTCCAAGGATGAACTCTAGAGTTCCAGTGAAATATTTAAGGAGGGATGTAGAATACTATAGGCTCTGAGTTAAGTCAAAAATGCTCCTCTGATATTCTGGCCAAGAAGGGAGAGTTGAAAATCTTCAGTTGTTTCCATTTAACAGCCAAACTTTTGCCTTCAAAGCCAAAAGTCTGAATGGAATATTCTGTTGGCCAATTCACAATTTCAAAGCTCTTGTTAGATAAGAAAGCAAGCAACATTGACAGTCAATTTAATCAAAGATGTGAGATTTTCCAGTAATGGCTTGCTTGGTTAACTGAGGAATGCTTTGAAGAATAGATCAAACTGGGTTATAATTTATCCACTCTAGGCAATTTTGACAATTCAGATCTTTAAGGCTATCGTTGGCCTGACTGATCATTGGAAAGCTCCACTCCTTCAAGTGAACTGGATTTGGATTTGCTCTGAAGAGAGAACTGGTTTCTTTCCTTAAAATTATACCTATTTGTCACTTGTTTCTGTATATGAAAATGAAGGAGAAAATGGCCATGCTGCATAAGAAGTTTGAACCTTTGGCACTCACTACTTGAATGATAGAAAACAACCTAGGGCAGGAGTGTCAAACTCACGTCGTCATGTGACGTATCGGGACTTTGTTCTCCTTCACTAAACTGGGCGTGGGCCAGTGGTGGGATTCAAAAATGTTGGCATGGCTTGGTGGGCGTGGCAGGGGTAGGATACTGTAAAATCTCCATTCCCACCCCACTCCAGGGAAAGGTTACTGCAAAATCCCCATTTTCTAACAATCAGCTTGGACTCGGGGGGCAGAGAATAGATGAGGGCAGGGCCAGTCAGAGGTGGTATTTACTGGTTCTCCGAATTACTCAAAATTTACGCTTCCAGTTTTCCAAACTGATCAGAACCTGCTAAATACCACCTCTGATGTGGGCGTGGCCAGGGCGTAATGCATCCAGTCCATGGGCCAGGAGTTTGACAGCCCTGACCTAAGGAATAAATTCCTCTCTGGTCATACCCACCATTGCAGTCTTTTTTTTTTTTTTGACTGAACAAGTCTCCCATGATAGCCATTTGGTCATTGTCCTTACCACATGCTCTCAAAAGTCTCAGCCAAACAAAGGTGCTTAGTTTAACTCTGTAACATGAATTATTTGTTTGTTTTAACATTTATATGCCTCTGATTCCATGTGAAATCACAGAGGTTTACAGAAAATTCAGAAATTGTATAAATTACATTAAAAACTGACAGTAAGACTCTCCTGACATAAACTCCCAAGTTCTCTGAAACAACTTTTTTTTACCATCCTCTAAAGACCAAAGACAGTGCCATCTAAATTTCCAGGGATAAAATGTACTATTTGGGATGGACTATATACCCAAAAAATATGGCTTCTTTGCTTCCCCGTCCTGAATTAGATGAAGGAGGGAGATGAGATGGAATGTATCTACAAAGTGGGAGGTGATGCAATGGATTTTAATAACATAGTAGGTTGCCAGGAAGGAAGGGAGAACATTCGAAGGAGAAGGGGTGAGATAAGAGCCAACACAGTCTGGAGCTGGATTGTGGGAAGAGGGAAGATGCATCACTTGCTGGCCACGCCCACACCCGGTTTAGCGAAGGGCGGGGGAGTTGCGATACATCACGTGCAGTGATGACACGAGTTTGATATCTCTGCCCTACAACCTCCCAGGGCATATTCATTAGATTAGGAAAGTATAGGTTTAGTCTGGAAAGATTCAGTTTATATGGTATAAGAACTTTGCCTGGATTGTGGTATGTCATCCTTCAGTTAGGCCCCACAGGAATAACTTTCAACATCTCTAGTACGAAGGGTCCACTGAAAAGATTGATTCTGCTCTGTGTATGTTGTCCTGCAGTACTTAGATGCTAACTCATGTAGGCTTCAGAGCTGATGACAAATATATTTTGAAATAAATTTGGAAGCCAATTGGCAAGTAATGGAGCACCTGCAACATTAGTTTTATGGAAGTAATGAAGCACCTGCAACACTAGTCAGGAAGCCCTTACCCAGTGAAATAGAGACTGCTATATGCTGTACCAATTGCAACTTCTGGGTAGTCTATATGTAGAGTAGTAGAATGGTATAAAGCATGGTATCAAACTGGCAGCCTGCGGGACAGATGCGTCATGTACAGGCCACGCCCACCCCAGCTCCGTGAACGGGAAAAACATCGCGAAACATCACGTGAGAGCAACGTGACACTGTGAGTTGGACTCCCGTGGTATAAAGGGAATGGCTATGCTTTTATAATAGACATTACAGGGAAAAATAAATTATTTGTGATTCATGGATTTTGTTCATGGCTAGATTTGTGTTTTAATAAGAGTTTGGGGGACATAGCTTTCACTACAGCAGGAGATCAATGTTTAGGTCAATATTATCAAGGATTTGTAATGATATGAGATTATACTCGTATGACCGGCAGTTCTGGCTTACACTGTTAACATTTAAATCATCTTTAAGAATTCTGTCAGAATAGAGAGAAGTTGAAGATTATCCGTAGATTTAATTAAAGAATGTATACATAATTTGATGGTATCTAGAAGAACATTTAAAGTGACAAATGAAATCCAAATGAATCCTTCTAGTACATTGATCTTGCATTTCCTTTATGATTTCACAATGAACCATGTGGGAGAATGGCTGGGCTAGGAAAGCATGAAAAACGCACCTGACATTTCATTGCATTCACCTGTGGCCTCCCATTATTCTCTTCAGTAATCCTGGAGTGAAACATTTCATGAATGATTTGCTCTTTCCTGGCCAGATGATTATTCAGCCCCTTTCCCCTTTTGTTTAGTTGATTAATAAAAGGCATTTAATTTTGGGAAGTGAGAGGCTATTTTCCAACTTCTGTGAGACATGGGTGTGTGTTACTATAAGATAACACTTGCAGGTCACTGAAGGCATTTAGCTTTACTTCACAATTCACACCCCAAACAAGGCATATGTTATCTTAGAAAAACATATGTGTTGTCAACTCTTCTTGTACCCATTTTGACAGACAAGCTTTTGGTAGATTCTGAAGGAAACGTACCGTACTTTAAATACCAAACTGTTCAGACTCTTTCCAAATACCTGATCAAGGTAATGGAAAAGGGTGTATGGAAAAGAATAATATTTGCTTCAAAAATGAATGTTGAATGGATTTGACCTTCCATAGGAATAATTCAAAGTCTTCTTTATGATCTTCAGAGTAGCACTAAACATAAGAAACCCCCTCATCCAGAGAAAATCCCCAGGAAAAGATAATTGCAGAAGTTGAGATTTAAAATATTTGTTTCATTTACTTCCCAAACCTGAGCTAAACTAGACTTGCCTGAACTTATATGAAATTAGCGGTTTTAAATGTCTGAAATTCTGCACAGATTGGAGTGCTTAATTTGCTAAGTGTTTATTTACCCTTACAAACAAATTCTACAGTTCTGGTAGCTGAATCTTATACGGATAATCTTCAATGTACAGTTGTTTAATAGCACTAGCGCTCACATTTACATACCGCTTCAATTAATGATCATTTAAAGTCGTGACAGGACTCCCTGGGGGCACTTATGACCCAGATTCAAAGTTCTGATTGTTGTGCCTCCCCTCTCCACAGTCCGGTGACTCTATTATGGTCGTAACTCAAGGACTACATGTAGTGGTTAAGGCAGCAAGCTAGAAATCAGCAGACTGAGTTCTAGTTTCATCATATGCATGGTAGCCCTCTAGGTGACTTGAGCCAATCACTTTCCCTCTTAGCCCAATCCATCTTGTTATGGGGAAAATAGAAGGAAAAGGGAGTATTTTGCAGCCTTGACTTATTTATAAAAATAATAAAGGTGGGATTAAAAATAAATAAATAAATAAATTACTAGAAATTAATTGTCCTTATGAATGAAGGCAAATATACATGTACCAGGATAATGTTGTCCAATTACATGAAATAAGGATATAATTGTCCTTATTTCATATAATTGTGAATTCTGGTGAAGCAAATAGTACTTGGAGAGAGTGGTTGTCTGCTTTAAACCATATGTTGTATACAAGAGAAAAATCTATTTGGCCATTTAACTTGAAGAGATACTGTGAATAATATAAAATATGAAAAACAAATTCAAACTGTATATAGATCATGACAACAGTGACATTTCAAATTCAACTTTAAGGTTAAATGTATCACTGAATTTGGTTTATTTACCATCTTTTAATTTGTGACTTGTATTTAAGGTGAATTATTGCTCTTGAAAATTAGTGAAACAAAAATCACTCTTAAATGTTTACATTTGTTTCAGTGGAACTTAATAGCTAACTTGAAGATATTTAAATCACCTAAGACAAAAAACAATCATTGCCCAAAAGGTTTTGTCATGGAACCTTGATTTAACAACTTTCCATTGAGCAGCCCTTGGATGCAACAGACTAAATTTGTAGTCTAGATGAGGCATTTTACATTCACACCAATTTTATGATAATATGTCAATCTGGGCTACTTTCTGTAATGACATCATTTTTGCAAATTACATAATTTGCATCAGTTGGTGTTATTTTCATAATTGGCACTGATCACCATGAATGACATAATTTGCAATTTAATGGACATTCAGGAATAAGGAAATCCCCCTTCCCCCAACTGGCCTGTGAAATCAAGTTTGTACCCTGTGTTTAATAACTTGTTAAAATATAACACAAAGATGCTATATAGCAGTGGTCCCCAACCTGTGGGTCGTGGCCCATTTGTGGCCAGTGAGGGGTTACAGGGCCTCGGAAATGGCCAACAGTGACATACACACATCCTCACTTGTGCAAGCAGCAGGCAAATGCACACATGCACTATTTAAGTGAGTTGCAGGGACACGTGCGTGCCGTTTGCGCAAATGGAGCTGCATGTGGGCTTGCTGGCCACTCGCGTGAAACCATCCCCTCTTCCGCCCTGCCGGTCCACAAAGCCAGAAACATTGGGGAACTCTGCTATATAGCAATAGCACTTAGACCTATATACTACTTCACAGTGCTTTACAGCCCTCTCTAAATGGTTAACAGAGTCAGCATCTTTCCCTCAACAATCTGGGTCCTCGTTTTACTGATCTTGGAAGGATAGAAGTCAGAGTCAACTTTGAGCCGGTCAGGTTCGAACTCCTGGCAATCAGCTGAATAAGCCTGCAATAATGCATTCTAACCACTGTTCTGTATGCTGAATCATATGATGAATGTATGATGAGTTGAGGGAGGGAGGTATGTCTACCCTCTTGAAGAGAAGGATTAGGAGGGACATGATAATCACTGGTGGGTTCCTATCGTTTCGGTCCGGATCTTGCAAACCAGTAGTAATGGCGGTGGGAGGCTCCGCCCACCCACCTGGACATCATCATGGGCACTCTGTGCATGCGCAAAAGCTCTGCGTACGAGCAAAGTGAATGCGTGTACCTGCGCGCTCCTGTTGCAAACCAGTAGCTAAGGTAAGTGGAACCCACCCCTGATGATAACTGTCTTCAGTAGTTGAAGGCCCGTCACAGAGAAGAGAGGACCAAAACACCAGAGGGCAGGACAAGAAATTCTCCAAAGGACAGGACAAGAAATAATCAGTGGAATCTTGGTAAAGAAGGATCTAACCTAGGAGAAATCTGTTGGCTGTGAGAACAATTAATAATTGAAATAGCTTGGCTCCTGGAATTGTGGTTGTTCCATCAAAAATAGACTAAACAACCATTCAACCAGGGTGGTATAAGGTCTTCTGCCTTAGGCAGGGGGTTGGACTAGAAGACCTCTTAGGTCCCTTCCAGCCCTGTGATTCTATGTTCATGCTCATGTATCATAAAGGGTTGACAAGGAGGCATTTTAAGGTTTACAGTAGTTTTCTTATCTTAACTTTTCTTACGTTACATTTTAGAAAGATTTAGATGTATACGTTGAAAATGATCTAACTTCAAGGATATACCAAACCAACTGTTTGTTCTGCTTTACAAAATGTGATATAATTATTAACAGAAGCTTTAGGATTCAGAGTGGTTACTGCAATGCTTTTCTATATTTGAGTAGCGAAATACTACATTATACCCTGTCCTATTACAATATTCTGTTATATCATGATTGTATTAAATGCTGGTTAGTTATGTAAATAGATATCCTACATACCAATAAACAGCAACTATTGTGCTTATATAAACCAAAAAACAGCAACTACAGTGCTATATTTTCTCAAGTGGATTATGAAATGATTGTTTCATATTTTGTATCATTAAACACTATATTAAATATTACAGCTATTTTAACTAGCAGTTAAGGGAGACTTTATTGGGTTTTGAACTGAGGATTAAAAAGATATGAAAATACTTTAGAAATATTTTTCTAAAAACTCTATAAATCTTCAATTCACTGTCTTTTTAGCATGCTCCAAAAATCCTAATGGTTTCAGTCATACATAGCTCCAGCTGAAATTATTTTTTTACTTAATGTCATTTGTAAGGACAATATAGTGCTCAATTACAATTTCATTGGTGGACTGGGGGTAACAACATGTATTTATTGAGAAGCCTTCCCTCCCTTATTTAATAAAGTTGAAATTAAGCAATAAAAATACTAAAAGCAAAATGCAGTTGGAATTAGGTGATCATTATTTCCAAGCAGATTATTTATACAGTAGTCCTTCATGTTCAAAGGAGACACGCTGCAGTGCATTTCATCCATGGACAGGGTGTTTGCTCTGCGGTCTTCCACTGTGGAAGTGCAGAGTCCAACACAAATTGGACTCTGAAAGTTGTAGTAACTGTAGGTGTTATACTGTGATCCTGTTCATAATTTTCTATCTACTTTTGGCAGTGCTTGACTTCAAAGCTGGTGGAGGCTTCATAAGCACAGGTCTTGCCAGCGACTTCTATCAGCAGCTGTAGCCTCTAGTTCCCTTGGCTGGATGTCATAGTGGCATAGGGTTTCTTTCACAGTGTCTTTGTAGCATTCGTGTGATCTACCTCAAGGCCTCTTCCCAGACTCCCAGACTGTATACACTATACAGCAACTGGCAAGGCACAGATTTTTAGACAGAATTTGGCATTTTTAATCTATTTGTTGAGTTCTTCCCAAGGATTCAGTTTAGACAGACCACAGGAGCCCCACATCGCATCCAGGTAGAGCCTCATTAGGGGATAGATTTTTTTTTATTAATATCTATTAATATTAATTACTACTAATAATATCTATTAATAAAATATGTTATTAATTGTCACAACAACGTGAAGTCACAGCTGCCAGTTCTTTGGTGTTGGCCTTCATACACATTGAGTTTTCCTCAAGAACCTAGGACAGAAGTGTCAAACTCGCAATGACACACCCTCACATCGTAACTTTTTTCCCCTTCACTAAATCGGGGGGTCGGGGTGGCCAGAGCATGATACATCTGGCCCGGGGCCGCGAATTTGACACCCCTGACCTAGGATGTCAGAATGTATCAGCGGAGTATATGTGCGGATCCAAGCAGAGGAGCCTTTTACAATTAACGGATGGAAATTTTGCCAAGGCACAGATTTTATAAGTACCAGCCATGACTTTTTGGTATGGCACTCAGACCTTTCTAAGGTAGGTAAATTGAGGACCCAGTTTGTGGGGGGCAATAAGCTGACTTTGTATAAATATACAAAAGTA
>JANHFK010002487.1:108391-125056 GCA_036250565.1 Sibynophis collaris | reverse complement strand
CCCACTGCCTCCGATTTTCCTCTTAGCGCCCCCTAAGGCATCCCACCGCCCCCCAGGGGGCGGTACCGCCCACTTTGAGAACCACTGGCCTAGATGGAGAAGGCACAAGAGTATTTCTCCTTTGATGGAGGGGTGGAAGGGGGTGTATATTACCACCAGTAGACTCAAGTTAGGCCTTTTTGGAGATATCAAGCCGATATGTTTCACCACCATTGGATTAAATAGTGTTTGCAAAGTTGAGTGGTAATAGAAGTACTCCTGATTTTTTTTTCTCTGCGGCTACGTGATTTTGGCAGGAGAAAATAAATAGTAAAGAGAAAGCAGTATGGATAGAAAAAAAAGGACTTGTTTCAAAATTGTTTTATAGTCTCACAGGTCTCTGCTGAAATTAACTGACTAATAAATGTTAGGTATCTCCTATTATCTCCCTGGATGTTTCCTCTGATTGTTGGTTAGTGAGGGTTGAGTGTGGATGA
This sequence comes from Sibynophis collaris, assembly GCA_036250565.1. Lineage (NCBI taxonomy): Eukaryota > Metazoa > Chordata > Lepidosauria > Squamata > Sibynophiidae > Sibynophis > Sibynophis collaris. Next base: position 124,580 of record JANHFK010002487.1, on the reverse strand, counting down.
AATTTGAGTACCTATGGATAATCGTAGAGAAAGAGTATTTTCTAGATATTTCCAAAGCTTTTATGGCTTATGAATATCGAAGTTATAATTTCTATACCATATCATGGCAAGCATGCAAACATGCAATATATTGAAATTTTGCAAAAATTAAGATGGAGATTCATATGACTTCCTAGAGTTTGATGTTTTTCACTAGCCATTTTTCTTTTCCTTTGAAGGTAATAATGGGCAGGAGAATCAAGATTCCTGTGAACTGTTTCAACTGATCAATATTGGAGACGGAATGGAGAAGTCAGCAATTCGAAAGGAAGTAGAAAGACATGAAAGAAACCCATTAAATAACTGGAATCAAGAAAGCTCATCTTCCAGTGATGATTTGATGCAAGACTTTCTTGCCCAAGAAGGAGGAAAAAAGAAATATATTAGGAAAAGTATGAAACTAATCAAAGCTAAATTACATGTAAATGAACGCTATCCAATCCAAAACAAACAAGATGCTATAAGCAGACACATTGGAAAAAACTACAATGGGACTTTAACTCTTTCTCTTGGAAATCAGTCCATTAGATCTCAAAAAGGGCTCCACATAGAAGAGAAACCTAATGAATGTGTGGAATGTGGGAAAAGATTCAGAACAAGCAGTCAACTTACTTTCCATAAAACGATCCACACAGGACAGGAGCCATTTAAATGCGTGAAATATGGAAAGGGCTTTAACTTGAATGGTGATTTTCTTTACCATAACAAGATACACAAAGGTGAGAAACCATATAAATGCATGGAGTGTGGAAAGACCTTTGCTGACAGGAGTAAACTTGTGATCCATAAAAGGGTCCATTCAGGGGAGAAGCCCTACAAATGCATGGAGTGTGGGAAGGCCTTTATTGAGAAGAGTAAACTTACAATCCATAAAAGGATCCACACCGGGGAGAAACCCTATAAATGCATGGAGTGTGGAAAGAACTTTGCTCGGAGCAGTCAACTTACTTCCCATAAAAGGATCCACACAGGAGAGAAACCATATACATGCATGGAATGTGGGAAGGCCTTTCCTTACAGGAGTAAACTTTTGACCCATAAAAGGATCCACACAAGGGAGAAGTCATATAAATGCATGGAGTGTGGAAAGACCTTTGCTAATAAAAGTCAACTTACTAAACATATTGGAAGCCACACAGAGAAGCCACATAGTTTCAAGGAGGTTCAAAAGCAGCCCAGTACAAAATGTTCCCTTATTCTTCATGAAATGATCAATATAAGGCAGAAGGCATTTAACTGTTTGCAGTGTGGAAAGGGCTTTCGAAAGAATTTTGAACTTACCATCCATAAAAGGATCCACACAGGGGAGAAGCCATATAAATGCATGGAGTGTGGGAAGGCCTTTGCTCAGTCCGGTGGTCTTATTTCCCATAGAAGGATCCACACAGGGGAGAAGCCGTATAAATGCATGGAGTGTGGAAAGGGATTCAGCCAACAGAGCCATCTTACTTCCCATAACATGATCCATACAGGGGAAAAGCCCTATAAATGCATGGAGTGTGGAAAGAACTTTGCTCAAAACTACAGACTTACATACCATAAAAGGATCCACACAGGAGAGAAACCATATACATGCATGGAATGTGGGAAGGCCTTTCCATACAGGAGTAAACTTTTGATCCATAAAAGGATCCACACAGGGGAGAAGTCATATAAATGCATGGAGTGTGGAAAGACCTTTGCTGACAGGAGTAAACTTGTGATCCATAAAAGGATCCATACAGGGGAGAAGCCCTATAAATGCATGGAGTGTGGGAAGGCCTTTATTGAGAAGAGTAAACTTACAATCCATAAAAGAGTCCACACAGGGGAGAAGCCCTATAAATGCATGGAGTGTGGGAAGAACTTTGCTCGGAGCAGTCAACTTACTTCGCATAAAAGGATCCACACAGGAGAGAAACCGTATACATGCATGGAATGTGGAAAGGCCTTTCTTTACAGGAGTAAACTTTTGGTCCATAAAAGGATCCATACTGGGGAGGAAGCACATAAATGCATGGAATGTGGAAAGAACTTTGCTTATAGAAGTGAACTTACTAGACATAATAGGATCCACACAGGGGAGAAGCCCTATAAATGAATGGAGTGTGGAAAGAACTTTGCTCAGTGTTACATATTGAAATGAGTCATTAAAACTAGTTGCCGAAGTTCTCACTCAAGTCCGCTATTGAAGTGGGAAAATACTTTAATCTGATTGGTTGACTGGCTGACAGCCTCCTATAAAAGGAGCTCTGTCAGCCAAGCAGTTGTTCTTCATATGAACTAAATAAAAAGTGCTTTGCTGAAATCACTTTGGCCTCGCTTCCATTCCCACCCAGAACTTAACACTGGCAACGAAGGTGGGATTGAATGGAAATTTAAGGCCGACAAAAAGAGCTGATCACGGATCCACTCAGAGCTGAGCACAGGAGATGATCCGCCATTTGCTACAGCACCATTCATTGACCATAAACGCATTGCCCAGTTCCCTGGTCTCGCATTGCTCTACCAGAATGGCTGCGCTACTGCCATTTACTCTGTACAACCCGCCCTCTGAGACATAGGACTCATACATCGTTTGCTTCGAGTGATTCCTCAAAGCCAATGAACTTAATAGAATCTCGGACAAAAGAAAAAGGGCATTGTTCGTAAGCTACTGTGGCCTGGACATTTTAAAAACGGCCAGGGCTCTCCTCGCTCCAGTGGCTGCCCGGACAGTACCATGGGACACGCTGCAAAACAAGCTAAGGACTCACTACACACCCAACCCGTTGTGAATTGCTCATCGACATGCTTTCCATCATTGCAATCAGGCAAGAGGGAGAATTGATCAATCAGTATGTTGCTGCCCTTCGGAAAGCAGTGTTGTATTGCAAGTTAAGAGACTTAGATGATGTTCTTTTGGACAGAGTGGTTTGTGAGGTGAGAGACAACTAATTACGGCAACGTCTACTCGCAAAACCAAACCTCACGCTGCAGATGGCGCTCGACCAGGCACAAGCCGCCGACGTGTCAAATCAATCAACAGCTGAAATCCAGAAATGGACCAGTCCACCCTTATCATGCAAAACAGTTGCTGTGCACCATGACGATGTGAATCACGGAGAGTCAACTGAGGGTGGTGAGAACATCTGTTGACTCAAATCATCAAAGAAACAAGGTACGGTGACCGAGAAGAAACAAACAGCATGTGTGGGTTGTGGTGGCAACCACTTGAGAGCGACGTGTAAATTTAAGAATGCCATCCGCCAAAGGTATGACAAAAAGGGGTATTTAGCTAAAGTTTGTCGTGCCAGCCAGCCTACAAGCCAAAGAGACCCCAGAAGAGCACAACACAAACAACAAAATCATGGAGAAGAATGCTTCACTGTCTCCAAAGGCACCTGCCGGGCAGAAACAGTCATTGGGCAAGTCAGCCTCGCTTATTAAAAAAACATCCATGTCACTGTCATGATTGAAGGGTCCCCTTGTCGCATGGAAGTAGATACCAGGTTGTCTATGACCATCGTTTCCTGGAGCACCATTAAAAAGCTGGTACCGAGACTTTCCAAAAGCCAGCTGAAGTATCATCACTTGCACCTCTGAGACTACCAAGGGAACAGCATCCCTGTCATCGGGAGCGGAATTTTTCAAATCTCACTCAAAAACTTTGTGGGCCCCCTGCAGCTGATCATGGTGGATGACTCCCAACTGTTGTAGGAAAGACAGGACTAGGCCAAGCACTTCAATGCAGGAAAGGTTTATTTGCGCAGGTTCAAACAGCAAATACAGAGCAAAATGTCTGAACCCCGAAGGGCGTACAACAACAAGCTTTTATACCTCATGTTACATGTACAGTATATGGGAAGGGTACATTCGGATGGACATGATAGGATGACGAACTGCAAGTCGCCTATTCCAGACGTTTGGGTACTGATAAGACAGAAAAGGGAGTCACATGAATAACAAGGGAGCTGCCGTCGTTATCTACAAGATGTATATGACATTTAGGGTGGAATGCAGAAGTAAACAACAGGATGCATCTGTCTGGGCCAGTCTGCACTTCTAGAGATAAAAATACCTTATGACATTTCAGCAACATCTTCCAGTAAAAGGGAGGAAGGTAGGCTTGACCAAAGTTTTGGGCCTATAATATCAAACATTGTATTCTGAACCAAAGTTCTGACCTACTTCACTACCAAGTCTTTGAGGACTGGAATGGTTTTCCTCTTTGGGCCTGGGAGTTACTGGCGTCAACGGCATCAATGACTCTGACATCGAAACCCTGGTCTGGGAATTTGCAGGTGTTTTTGAAGGAGATCTGGGCAAGTATAAGAGCACACCCATCTCTTTCAATTTTGACCCCCAGGTTGCCCCGATACAAATGAAGCCGTGCAGGGTGCCATTTCCATTACGTTCGAGGGTAGATGAACAATTAGATAAACCTATAGCCCAAGGAATTTTGGAACCAGTCGACCATGCAAAATGGGAGACTAATCGTGACTCCTGTAAAGACAGATGGCTCAATCTGCATTTGCACAGACTACAAATGCACTTTAAACAAGGCACTACAACAAAATGCATACCCAGTGCCAGTGGTGCAACATCTGCTACATACCCTGGGGGAAGGAAACTTTTTTGCCAAATTGGACCTTGCCCAAGCCTATCAACAACTTCCATTTGATGATGCCACAGCAGAAGCCCAAACAATCCTGACACATCGAGGAGCCTTTAAGTGTTGCAGTCTACAGTTTGGCGTAAGTGTGGCACCAGGACTGTTCCAGAGCCTAATGGAATGCCTATTGCAAGGCATCCCAGGCATTGTTCCTTATTTTGATGATGTCTTAATATCTGCAGTCAATGACACACAACCCTTCAACTGCCTGCGAGCAGTACTCATTAGATTCTAAGAGGTGGGCCTTAAAGCGAAAAAGGACAAATGCCAAATTGCCGAACGACAAGTAGAATTCCTAGGCTACTTTATTGATGCCTCTGGATTACAAAGGCAAAGGTCAAAGCCATCCAGGAAGCTCCAACACCCAAAAATAAAACTGAGCTACAGGCATTCTTGGGACTGCTAAACTTTTACAGCATATTCTGTTCAAGAACCTTATCTTCAGCGGAAAATAATTACAGTTAGCTGCGGTCGCAGAAGTCAAATGCTTCCACAAGTACTTATTCGGCAGGCATTTCGATCTTATGACAGATGACAAACTACTGATAGGCCTACTTGCCAGGGACTGACAGATATCGTAAATCCTATCTCCTCCAATAATGTACTGGACTTTTTTTTTTGCAGCCTACAGCTATCGGCTCATTCATCGACCAGGTAAATCCCTGAGCCACGCTGCTGCCCACTCCCAAACATTGTAGAGGACCTGGTTAGTTGCATCCATTCTCTGCATAGAAGGACTGCTATCCAGCCCCATTAATGCGGCAGAGATCGCCAAACACTCCGCCAAAGACCAGGTCGTCGCCCAAGTGCTCAACTGGGTGTGGAGGGGGTGGCCAAAGGGGCCAGTTAGAGTTGAATTTATGTCTTTCCAGGCCCGGCAACATGAACTGTCAGCTCAATAGGCTGTTTACTTTGGGGAAACTGAGTGATAGTTCCACAGAAGGTGCGGCGACCAATCCTGGACGCATTGCATGTAGGCCACCCAGGCATCGTAAGAATGAAGGTGCTTGCCCGCAGTTATGTTTGGTAGCCCAACCTGGACAAAGCCATCATGGAATGGGTCACCTCATGCCACCTGTGCCAAGAGTCAAGACCAGCACCCCCCTCTGCTCCAGCACGCGAGTGGGAAATGCCCAAAACACCATGGCCAAGAGTCCACATCGATTTTGTGGGGCTATTCCGAGACATTGTCGACACATACGCCAAATGGCTGGAGGTGGTACTAATGCCATCAACCATCTCAGATGCCATCAAGACACTACAGAAACCTTTTGTGGCCGAAGAACTACCAGATGTCCTGGTGTCAGACAACGGGCCACAGCTCACTTCTAACCAATTCAAACTCTTTCTGGCAGGCCATGGCATCCATCATGCCTTGGTCGCACCATTCCAATGGGCAGGCAGAGAGAATGGTGCGGTCAGCAAAAGAGGCACTGGCATCAAAGAGCCTAGGGGACTGGCAGACACAAGTATCAAAATAGCTGCTAGCCCAGCATGTCACACCCAATGCCACAACTAACTGGAGTCTGGCTGAACTTCTAATGGGTCGCCACTTAAGAACTGATTTGGACCGACTACACCCGGACTATTCTGCAGAGGCACCCAATGACTCAACCAGCAAGATCCGGTCATCTGCTATGGGGGACCTTGTATATGCACACTACACCGGAGGTGTCCTCTGAATTCCTGCCTGGATTATAGCTATCACCGGACCGTGCTCCTGCTGAGTGGAACTGGAGGATGGCCATATATGGCACCGCCACATCGACCAACTCTGCGGCTGCTTCGGCACCTCCGTTGGCCGCCAACCGGAATGGACAGCCAGAAACAAACCCAAGCACAGACTCTGAAGCTCCACCATGAACGGAGAAAGAAACCCAGCAAGAAAATTGCAAAACACAGGTACCTGTCAAACTGGGGGACAGTCAGCGCAGAGTTCTTGTAGAATTGGTTCCCATCGTGGCCAAGCCTCCAAAGTTGCCAATGGTGGATCCTGTAACAGCAGCCACTGCTCCACCTACTCCAAACGATGGACTAACTGAACTGCACAGGTCGGGATGGCCGTCCCGCCGCCCCACCTACCTACGTGACTATGAATGTTAAAATGCATAACATTTTAATAGATAATGTTCCGTCTTGGTGGGGAGTGGTGTTACATATTGAAATAAGTCATTGAAACTAGTTGCTGAAGTTCTCACTCAGGTCCACTATTGAGGTGGGAAAATACTTTAATCTGATTGGTTGACCGGCTGACAGCCTCCTATAAAAGGAGCTCTGTCAGCCAGGCAGTTGTTGTTCGTATGAACTAAATAAAAAGAGCTTTGCTGAAATCACTCTGGCCTTGCTTCCATTCTCACCCAGAACTTAACACTCAGAGCAACAGTCTTACTTCCCATAGAAGGATCCACACTGGGGAGAAACCATTTAAATGCACGGAGTGTGGAAAGACCTTTACTCGTAGCAGTAATCTTATTTCCCATAAAAGGAATTACACAGAGGAAAAGCCATATAGTTGTAAGGAGTGTGGAAAGTGGGTCAAAACAAAATGTTCCCTTATACACCATGAATTGATTCACACAAAGCAGAAGGCATTTAAATGTGTGCAATGCGGAAAGGGCTTTGGGAGGAAATATCAACTTACCATCCATAAAAGGATCCACACAGGGGAGAAGCCATATAAATGTGGACAGACTTTTGCTTATAGAGGCCAACTTACTGAACATAATAGGAGCCACATGGGAGAAGCTACGTAGTTGCAAGGAGTGTTGAAAATGGCTAAATACAAAACGTTCTCTTATTGTCCATGAAATGATCCACACAAGGCAGAAGTTAATTAAATGTGTGCACTACAGTAAGGGTTATTGGAGGAATTGTGATATTACCATCCGTAAAAAGATCTACACCAGAGAAACCAGATAAATGCGTAGAATGAAGAAGGTACTTTAGGCTGAAGAGTGGTCTTATTTACTATGAAAGGATCAGCACAGGAGAAACTAAGTAAATGTATAAATGGAACTACTCAATAGTAGCCTTAACCGAATGAAACACTTGGCTCTAACTTGACGTGGCCAGAGGCCACTTGCCAAATGCCCTCTGGCAACTCGCTGCTGCCATCTCTTTGCAGGACAAAGAGTATAATTTAACCTGGAAAACAAAGAAATATCCAGAAACAACAGTGTTTAACTATATAGCATCCTTCTCCAAAAAAGAAAAATTAAAAGAAGAAAATATTATGAACAAACTAATGTCAGGGAAGAAAGGGGAATCTTATTAGTTAAGTTGAATTCTTTGCTTCTGGGGAAAATTCACCAGAACCTTTTTGGGTCACCTTTAATATTCCAATTTTCTAAGGGGCTGCTACAAAGAAGAGGGGGTCAACATATTATCTGAAGGCAGGACAAGAAGCAATGAATGGAAACTAATCAAGGAGAGATCCAACCTAGAACTAAGGAGGAATTTCCTGGCAGAACAATTAACCAGTGGAACAACTTGCCTTCCAGGAGAGGGGCGGTATAGAAATTCAATAAAATAAATAAATAAAAGTTGGATGCTCCCTCACTTTAGACTTTCAAGAAGAGACTGGACAACCGTTGGTCTGAAATGGTATAGGGCAGCGGCCCCCAACCATCAGGGACTGGTTCCACTGAGAGGTTTTCCCATGGACAGGAGGGGGCATGGTTTCATATACTGCCTGCATCCCGCAGATGGGGTTTAACTTGTATGCTCAGACCGGTTTTTGTCATGCCGCAAATTAGTACCGGTCCAGGGACCAAAGATTGGAGACCCCTGGTATAGGGTTTCCTGCCATAACAGAGAGTTGGACTTCCAACTGTGTTATTCTGCTATTCTACCAAGGACTCAAAATATCACAAAAATACATTTATAATTTGAATGTCTATTTCCAAGTTATTTATTCTAATGATTTCTATGGCCATATAGACAGTTAACAACCATCCTTTAAATGTATCAGGTTACAAACGGCAATTGAAATGAGGGCTGTATAAATCGATTCTATAAGTAAATAAATCAACATTTGAACTTCTAGTAACCTCCCCAACCCCCGTGGGAACTTCAGAAACTTAAAAATTAACAAAATCACCATCCGGTAAGTATTGTGCCAATACTCGAATTAATGAACTTGGATAGCTTAACATGATCTTCTGATTCATGCAACTCGGAGAAACACGTTTTCCAAATCTAAGCTTTGTCAAACTTGGCCAGTTTAAGAGGTGCGTACTTCACCTCTCAGGCTTTAAAATAGCCAACTTTGACAAACTCTGGTCTAATCGGGCACACAGTGCGAATGCAGCCTCTCAGCCCCATTTGCACCTCTGTCCCTACGTTTCCCTTCTTTTATGTGGGAAGAGCCCCTTTGGGGAAAGGCTGGGAAGCAGCACCCCAATTGCCTCCTTGCACCTGGAGCCAACTTTGACTGGCCTGTTTTGACAGGAATTCTTAGACAGGCAACCAACGAGAAGGGCCTTCCCTCCTACTCCCATACCCATCATCCCTTCCCTCCGGCTCCCCCTCAGGCGGGCTCCTCTTTCCCGCCCTTTCGGGAAATCCTAGTGTGGTGCGCAGAATCCACCAGGGGGCCGAGAACAAGGTAACGTCAAGCACTTCCCCATTACGCCCCTGGAGGGCGAACGTCACAGCTGGCTTTCCAGAGGAGGCGTGACATCACAAACGCTTGCCGCTCTAGGACGCCGCACTCGCTCTCCTTAACCCTTGTGATTCCGGCAGGAGGCGCAGAAGCTGCGGGAGAGTCTGGCGGGGGGGAGATCCAGACGTGTCCCGGGTGAGTTGGGGGGCTCTTCCCGGGCAAATCGAGGCGGAGGAGGGAGAAACTCGCGCCCAGCCCTTCTCCGGCTTCAACCCCGGGTCCCATGCTCCCCAGCCCCCCCCTCCATGCCCGGGGAAGCGGAAGAACCGGTGATCCCAGGAAAGCGGTGGGGATCTGGGGTTCCCTTCCCGCCCCGTGTCAGGGGAAAAGTCCGAGTTGGGGGGGGGTGAGTAGGGTCGACCTTGCGGGGGGGCTAGCAGGGGAGGAGGCAGGATTCGCACCAAGGACCGCAGTCTTCGGATGGAGGGAGAGAAGCAGGGCAGCATCTCCAGCTGCCTCCTTTCTAGCCCTGCTTGGGAGGAACCTTATAGCCCCTTTGGCTGATCGCTTAGGGCTCCGGGTAGCTTGTGTGAATCTGCCTGCGTGTCAGAGGGAGACTCGGATCTCCAAAGGACATTAAAAAAAAAGAAAAGAAATGAGGCATTCTCTGCCAGGGCCATTTCCTAGAATGGAGTAGAACAGAACAGAATGGAATTCTTTATTGGCCAAGTGTGATTGGACACACAAGGAATTTGTCTCTGGTACATAAGCTCTCAGTGTACATAAAGGAAAAGATACACTCGTCAAGAATCATAAGGTGCTTTTCATTGGATGTGAAGTGTATTTCATGGTTTGTTCATCTTTTTAGGGTTGGGCAGGTTTCTAATTCTTGCATTTTGTTGTATTTATTCTATGCTACCCAACATACTATACTAAGACTTTATTCTAACTACATACCATATACTAATATATTAATTACTTTATATACCATACCATATCATACCATACCCATACCATACCATACACCAGTGATGGCGAACCTATGGCACGGGTGCCACAGGTGGCATGCGGAGCCATATCGGTGGGCACACGAGTATTGCCTAGCTCAGCTGTAGCATATAGGCACGCATCGGCCAGCTGATTTTCGGGCCTTCCGGGCCCACTGGAAGTCGGGAAACAGTCTGTTTCCGGCCTTTGGAGGGCCTCCAGGGGGTGGGGAAGGCCTGTGTTTTGCTCTCCCCAAGCTCCAGAGGCTTTCTAGGAGCCTGTGGAGGGTGAAAATGGCCTTCCCTACCCTGCGGAGGCCTTCCGGAGGCCGGAAACAGCTGGGGGCAGGGCACATTGAATTATGGGTGTGGGCACACGCATGCAACCCAACCACACTCCTCCCATTTTTGGCACGCGACTGCAAAAAGGTTAGCCATCACTGCTTTAGGGAATCTTCATGTGAAATGCAGTCTGCCGTTCTCCAGTGTTTCCAAAATTCTAAGATATCATAGTTATGGAAATGTTTTGGGGAGAACTTTTGTGTGCAGCTAAGGAACCCAAGACAAAGTTTGCCCCCTGCCCCAATTTTCTAATGAAACTCGCCCTAGGAAACTGATGATTGTTCTGACTTTTCAAATACTTCTCTCCCCCCAAAAATTTATAAGTTGTTTTATGTTATAAACCTCAGTGCTTCCATGTGTAAAAGGAAAAGATACATACATATATTGCAATAGCTTTTTTCGTTGGAGCAAAGTACATAAATCAGTTGTAATCATGAGCAGGCTATGTGATCAGATGGATGATAAATAAGAAATTATGAGAATTATGAGAATTTAATGGGATAAGAAGAGTGGTGGATCATCTGAAAATGCTATCGTATCTCCCCTTGATTCCTAATGTTTGTTTATGTTTTTCATTTTTCAGTTTGTGTTCTGCCGTGAATGTAAAGAAGAATACCATGAAGGGGAATGCCATAGCTTCTTCAAAAGTCCAGGAGCCACAGCTCAAATGGTACATATCTCCACATCCATAGCATCTCAGATGGGGGTGGGTTTAGGGTGAAATCTACTTACCTTCCCTACCAGTTCAGAAGTGCACGCTCCACAGGAAGGGAGCAGATCTGGCAGTAAACATCTGTTTCCCCTTCAGAAGTCTTATTAGCTCTTATCAGAGCCCTGGTGGTGCAGTGATTAGAATGCAGTACTGCAGGCTAATTCTGCTCACTGCCAGGAGTTTGATTCTGACCGGCTCAAGGTTGACACAGCCTTCCAAGTTTGATAAAATGAGGACCCAGATTGTTGGGGGCAATATGATGACTCTGTAGACCACTTAGGACTGTAAAGTATTATGAAGCAGTATATAAGTCTTAAATGCTATTGCTATACATATCATAGGTGGAACTCAGAAGTAGTTATTTAGACTTTAATAAAGTCATGAAACTTACATGGGATTTCCAATTTATATACAGACAGATATCTGCTCAGAAAACGAGGCTTTTTTATCTTTACCATGATGGCATTCAGATTTTTTGAGCAAATGACTGATGGGACTTCCATAAACCTTTCCTATGGAGAAGCATGAAAGTTTATGTACTTTCTTCCATGTTCTTCCTCTTTATAGTCCAGTGTTAATTCTTCATCCTACAGAATCAATGCAGAAATCAGCACAGTGAGCAGCAAGCACAAATATAATCTGCATTATGAAGATTATAAAAACTGATGGGGAGAAAGTAATTCTTTTTTATTTTAAGGTATTTAAATTTGTACTTTCTGATAGAGGTGTGCAATGCTTCAGATTAGATTCCAAAAACATACTTTGGAACATGCAGAGGCACAAATATAACATCCATTTGCTACTGTTTAAAGCTCCTGTATCTATAGTCTAGACTCTAAATCACTTTTTGGAACTGAATCCAAAGAGTCGCACAGTGTTATTTTGAAACAAATAAGCAAGATTTTCTTTCTTTTTTTTATTTGAAATAATGCAATGCAAGTCCTTCAGTCAACACATGCGAACAAAAATGCACACATTTGCAAAACATTATGAGATAAATTATAAAAAGGGGGGAGAGGAATTAAAGAAATTTTGTGGTGCAGAAAACATCTCTTTAATTGGTTTTTGGGTCTATTTAATACTAATATCTTATAGAGGGTTTTTTTATCCCCCGTTTGCTGTTGTTCATCAATGTTCAATTACCTCACTGCAAAGAATATTTTAACGTTTGAAGATTTAAAAAGGGATGCTTTTAGATATAAACAAGGATTAAACTGATCATTATCTCTAATAGTCACCATAATTCTGAGTTCTGTTCACTCTGTAAAGAAGAAGTGCCAAACTGAGCAAATGAATTTTAATTTAGGTCAAGATAACGTAAGGATTATTTTAAAAGCCAACCAATTTATATTTCAAACATAAGCAAAGAGAAGTTCCTAATGTGCACTTTTATGTTTCATACTGGGAAATTTTCTTTTATTTCTTGAAACAATCATGCTGAAATGAAGAAATAATTGAGTTGGGAACTCTACTCCTTATCAAGTTAATTCTTGGACTTTAGCACAGGGCTGCACATAGTTGCTAGATTCCTAGAGAATGCCAGGATCCAAACAAAACCATATTATTCATTAAACAAATCAGTATCCATTCCAAGTGTCCTTGGATGCTGATCCTTTAAGTTATCATCAGTTCTGTGGGAAACAGATCAAGACCTGAGAGGCGTATATGAGACATGGTTGATTTTGAGAGATGGAAATATAGTCGTTTTATACTATACATAGTTCATGAGTTCCTTTTGACAAAAGAGAATGAGAATTCAGCTGGTAATTATAGTAAACAATCCTTTCTATCAGTGGTGGGTTTCTACTGGTCTGCCCGGTCCAGGCGAAGGTGGGAAGCTCCACCCACCTGCCCCGACGTCATCATGGACGCTCTGCGCATGCACACAAGGTTCTGCGCATGTGCAGAAGTGCCATGAGTGAGCAAAGCAAGGGCGCACATGCGCTCCTAGTTCCGAACTGGTAATAAAGGTAAGTGGAACCCACTACTGCTTTCTATTCATATTTGGACAAGCAGACAACATGTTAATACTTTTAGTATTGTATTTCCAATGTTGCCTTGTCTTAGCTATGCTAATCACCAGCTATGCTAATCACCTTAAGAAGGGGAAAATTGATAAAATGAGCTCTGCCATCTTCCAAACCAGGAGTGAAATACAGCAGGTTCTGACAGGTTCTGGAGAACCGGTAATCGAAATTTTGAGCAGTTCAAAGAACCGATAGCGGAAATTTTGAGTAGTTCAGAGAAACAGCAAATACCATATCTGGATGGAGATTTTGGAATGGACATTTTGCAATATCCTTCCCTCAGGAGTGGGAGGGAATGGGGATTTTGCAATATCCTTCCCTCAGGAGTGGCGAGGGAATGGGGATTTTGCAGTATCCTTCCCCTGCCACGCCCACCAAGCCACACCATGCCCACTAAGCCACGCACACAGAACCGGTAGTAAAAAAAATTGGATTTCATCACTGTTCCGAACCAAATCATTCTGGAAATTACTGTAGCTCTACCACATTTTCCCTATGTTGTCTTTACCCTGAATCCTAACTTCAAAATGCTACCAGCATGGAAGCATGATCTCTCCCCGGTGGAGCTAGACAAATGGTGAGCTCAGCAGATGAGGCAAAGAGACCCATTGCAATATGAGATAAGGATTCCCAGCAAGCACATACACATGAGCATCTGTCCAGTCTGACTGCATTAAAAATATGGCTTGTCTTATACTAATTGGACTTGGTCGTAGAAATGTCATGTTATACAATTAAATAATGTGTGTTTAAATCAATTTACTCAATTGCAGGGAAAAAAGACTGTGAAATTGAACTTTGGTATATACAATCCAAATTTAAGAAAGCTCTTCCAGTTGGGACCCCCAACAGTAAAATTCTTGTTAAGGTTTTTTAACAAGAGATAACATTTTGTAGTTGACCAATGTCTTTTCCATCTTGTTATCTTTTTTGTCTTTTTTTTCTTGGTCCCTGACAAGCAGAGTTATCTTTTTATCATAAAAAAATATACCATTGGATTTCTGTTGCCCTCTTGTTAGCTATCAGTTCCTGGTGCCAAGGGGGCTTAATAGGGCCCAGAGCGATTTTTTTTTAAATTAAAAAGATAATAGGGGAGCCAGTGCTTGCTTATTTATTGATTTGATTCAAGAGAGACTTGTTAAAAACTAATGCCAGGCAGCTATAAAGCCTCTTGGGAGGTGGAAAAGCTAGTCATTTCCCAGGCACACATTGGCAAACCCAACCTGACACTAAGCAGGCACCTATGTATATCTCCCACAGGATGGTAGGATGGGTCAATAGCTAAGCTGCTCAGTACATTATAGGACTCCTATTGCTTCTTCACAAGATGAGAAAAACTTTATGGGTAATTCACAGAGAGAAAGTCTCTCTGGAACCTAATTAATCATCTGTCTGAAACTAGGGAAAACAACCCCAGCAGAACACATGTGCCCAAACCTCCTGAAAGTCATAATTTGGATGGTAAATATGAAGAGGTGTATTGGGACAGTGTGATTTTTCAAACACTGGGTGTTAGAAAAGCCAATTTGTATATTGATATTCCCAATATATTGACAGGAAATAATCACATACATTTTTTTTAGCTTGATCTAGATCATCATTTACGTGAATCCCATTGAAATGCAACCAGAAGCTTCAGTGATGCTTTGTTCAATATTATAATTTAGATATAAATATGGATCCCTAGAGCACTACTCCATCTAAGTCAGAGGTGTCAAACTTAAGGCCCGTGGGCCAAATCCGGTCTGCAGGGTGCGCCCTGGAAACAGTGAGGGAATTGCCCACGGTGCCTCTGCTAGCGAAAATGGGCTCCCAAGCTCCATTTCCGGTTGCAATGGCCTCCTGCAACCCTCTGTCAGCGAAAACAGAGCTCAGGAGGGCTACGCACGCGGCCCTCCCAAGCTCCGTTTTCATTGGCAGAGGGTTGCAGGAGGCTGTCGCAGCTGGAAATGGAGCTTGTGAGCCCGTTTTCTCTGGCAGAGTGCTTGGCCCACCACAGGTGCCCCTGACACGAGTGACATTCAGCTGGCCATGCATAACCTGGCTATGGCCACTCTGCCCGCCCCCCTTGAGGTCAAACACAACCCTCATGTGGCTCTTAATGAAATCGAGTTTGACATCCCTGACCTGAGAGAAGCATGGTCCCCATTCTACGCTGCCAGCTGTGCATTGCTGCCAATGGGACTGCCCTTGTGGCTCTCCTCCAGGGGTGCCCAGTGGCTGAAGCAAGGTTGTCCCAAAGGTGCTTTTTCCAAGAGGCAACTGGACTTTCTGTTTTTTCTTTGAAGACTTTTCGCTGCTCATCCAAGATGCTTCTTCAGCTCTGACTGGAGGGTGGTGGTACACTAATAAATCCTTCCAGTCTCATAAACGCATGGCACAACATAGGAGAACAAACCCATCAGGACTAGATTCAGCAGTCCATCTGCATTTAAAAGATAAAGGCCACCCTTTTGAAGACAGCAAAGTCCACATTTTGGGCAGAGATGACCACTGGTTTGAAAGAGGGGTTAAAGAGGCCATCTACGTCAAAACTGAACAGAGGGGAAGGGATACAACATCATCTATCTCCAGTCTACAACCCAGTCCTTTCAACAGTTCCAAGAAGGCTCCACACTCATTTGTACCACTACAGGTGACCCTGTTGACACAGATAAACCTCCAGGTGGCCTTAACAACTCTCTAAAAGAATGTAAATGAGCAGCTGTCTGCAAAGAGTGTAAATCCTTCCATTCCCCACCATCCAGTCAGAGCTGAAGAAGCTTCTTGGATGAGAGCCTTGGTAGTACAGTGGTCTAAAGCACCCTGTTATTAACACCAGATGCCTGCAATTACTGCAGGTTCGAA
>JANHFK010002487.1:26673-39362 GCA_036250565.1 Sibynophis collaris | reverse complement strand
TAACTGCCCAGCAGGTTGAGTCATCTTCAGATTCAAGCCTATCAAACTTTCTTGACAAATGTTCCTGTGCCTCAAAGTCAAAATTTGTATTGGCAAGATTATTCCGGATGGCTTGTCTGAGTTCCTCCACATTCTCCTCAGAGATTTGTTCTTCATCTTCACTTTCCTCTGTGCACGCACCTGAGGTTACCCTATCATCGTCATCGTCTTCATCGTAAACTTCATCCTCTGGATCATTGTCCCTGAATGAACGAGGAGAAGGGATTTCAAACACTGGCCAGCCAATGTCAGAAAGATCCTCGATGCCCAAAACAGTCCCCATAATCCTTAGTTTCTGGTTTAAATCTTTTGTAATGTTTAACCAAAGACAAAGTGCCTGCACCCTGTCCTGAAAATCCCTTGCAGCATATTTTTCATAGTCACTTTGAAGGGCCTTCAGAGATGGATAAAGTGCTTCTACGTATTCTAGCAGCTCCATTATCCGCTTTACCTGTTCAAAAGAGACCCGCTGGCGATAGAGGTGCTCATGATAGCTTGAGTAGCCCATTACATCAGCTCCATGGGCTGCTTTACACTGTCTTGCCGACGTACCATTAAGACTAGCTCCATTTCCCACACAGGAGGGGTTCCGATAGTTTACCTTGAAAGTAAAAATTTCATTGATAATATCAGGGATGGCTTGACGAGCTGTGTACAAATAGAAGTCTTGGTCCTTAATAGTCCGCCCTGCGTGCCATGCCTGTAATTCAAGCCAGATTAATTCATTGGATCGGTTTAATTCAACAGAGGAAGTGCTTTCCTGGCCTTTCTGCTCTTTGTCCTTTTTCTTGGAAACTGAGGTAAGCTTTAGCAATAGCCGCAAGGTCTCAAAAAATTTTAAGCGGTCTGCTGGGTAATCGGTACGAGACGTCTGGCGTGTAGTTTTGGCTATAGGCACGGGTACAGATACTGGAGGCTTAGCGTTGCTGCAGCCAAGGCTGAGGTAAGGCTTATTGAGATCAACATCTGGAATCGACTTTTTTGGTAAGGACCCACTAACAGAATCCAACATGAACGAACACTGTACGTTTTTCTTGTGATCCCTCTCAGTTGTCCTTAGGGTGGCTCGGATCTTTTTCCCCTGCTTATAGTTGTGCTCTTCTGAGTTCTCGGAGATTTTAATATTATCTTTGTTAGGCAGCTGGTTGGGTGAGCTCATTTTCTCTGAAATCATAACATGAGAAACATTTTTTTCACATCAAAAGAAAAACATGCTTTAAAAAAAAAATTCCTACTTTATACTAATTTTATTTATTTCTTCCATTCCATAAGTGTTCAGTTTTGTTGTACACGTATACATGACACATTTATGACAGTCCCTTAAAATTATGTAGAAGGTTCAAAACCTAATAGACATCACACATAATTCAAATGCCACTCAAATACTCTGCCCATGTTTTTATGTCTAGCGTCATAAATTTATGAAATACTGGAACACAGGCATCCAAGAGAAACCACATTGATGTCAAACATATCGCAACATCATGTGAATTATGCAAATTATGTATTTGGGCTCAGTCAAATCATGATGCAGATGGTGTACAGTACAGAATGTGCACTATTTATGTGATGACGTCATAAGACATATGACATCATTCTCCAGTTGCTTTCCTATGATATCTATATAGTACAGATTGTTACCTGGTACTTAGCTGTGCCCACAAATTAAGATGATAAAACGTCTTAGTAGCTATGAGAATGGCAACAGGATAGTCATATCCCACTCATTCAACCATAACACACTGATGCTTCAGTAATTACATCTAAAGTTATATGTGGCCAAGTTTGAAACTCTGAATTATTAGGTTCCTGTCATTACAAAACCACATGCCAAATTGACTTTTTATTTAAAACTTCAGGTTTTTTTTGTTACTGCTATTTTTAAACAATGAGATAAACCTCAATTATCTGATTTAGTTATCTTAATGTCTGTACCTCTTCATTATGCCTTCCTAGTCATTCAACTTAAACCAAAATCTAACATGAGAATGAAAAAAACCGTATTTTAGAAACGTCCATGAATGTGTAAGTAGCAATAACTGATAACCACACCAAAGAGTTCTTTGAAACATACTTCACTCAAAATTCAAGGCACTCTGAGTCATTTTGTACCCAAGGGCATCATAATTATATTGTGAAGTTTTTAAAATAACAGGGCTAATGGAAACATTCAGTTGTACTAATTGTAATCCTAAGAAGTGATTTCTCATTACAATTATCTCTTTTACTATACATAGCAGCTGGAACCAGTGACTAAACAGAAGTCTTCAGAGCATAAGCCTTAATGGAATGGAGAGGAATCACATTTTTTCCTTAAAATTCCTGATTAAATCTTTCTAAAATGTATACACTGTTGCATAAGAGCTAAAAGGCAAAACTATGAGATTGTAAAACTAATTTCATTGATGCATAATTTTATCCAAATTGATGTAAGCAACATCCCCTTCCTGAGAAAGATACTTGAGTAACTGATTGATTTTGTAGATCCATTTTCGTCAGTTTAAGCCTGGCCTTTCCATTGACGCTAACGTAATAACCCTTAATCACCTTAATCTCCCTTAGCTGAGAGAAAAAATGGAGGGTGACTCTGATGATTCTGCTGAACCTCTGAGTGGGCTTTTGAAATACTGATCATGATGTCCTTCGGTAGAGGTTGTCCAAGTTAGATGAAAGGGAACTCTATGCATGGGCGTGCTTGCACAGCATAGCCATCTCCTAAAAATGGTGCTGCAGGATTCTGCAAGGTTGCATTTTATCCCCCATGCTGTTTAAAATCTACATGAAGCTGCTGAGTGAGATCATTTGGAGATTAAGAATAAAGTGTCACCACTTTGCTGATGACACACAACCGTCTGTTTTCATTAGCTCCAGGTGAAGCAGAACTATTAATTCAGTGCTGGCCACAGTAATGGGCTGGATAAAGGCTAACAACTTCTGTCTGTCTTGTCTGTCTCTCCATCCAGCATTTCTGGACAAGATAGAAATGCTGAGAGCAGATAAGTTTATCCAGCTGAACAATGGTCACCTTATTCTGGAAAGTCATCTACAACTCTTAAAAGACCGATTTCACAGTTTGAGTATTCTTTTGGTCACTAAAGACCCAAGTGTCTTTTGTGGTAAAAATTGTATTTTACCAACATAGGCTGGTAATGGTAATGTATACCAACTATGGACCTTATAGCTTTTCATTTAATTACTATTATATAATTTATTAGATACACAGAACTACCCCTAAAACAACCCAATTATACATGTTTGTCTTTTCATTATTATTGAGATGCAGGGATGATGGAAATTTTACTAGTAATTTATTCCAAATTTGAACACAAAAGCATAAACTCATTCCTACAAATTCTTGAATTTTCAGCAGTTTGGTAAGAGTTACACAGAAGTCATGTGCATAATACCTTGTAAACCCATATAAATGTATCTGCTGGATCTAAAAATGCTTTTTATTACTATCTTAACAACTAAGGTGCTAAGTGTTATGAATACTTAGGTGGACAAAGCTAGTTTAAATCTTCCTATCTTAGCAGATAGCCATACTCTTGGGAGAATACCTGTATAACACTGACCTATTTTAAGAGTTATTTTAAGGATGATAAAATGTGGAATACTTTTAAAGTTCTACCTTTTATAAATCTCATCTACAATAAAAAAGCAGTAGAAAAAGATAATTATTTAATAAACTCATAATTTTACTACACCTGAAATTCTGCTAAATAGGATGCTATGCAGTTTGCATAGCATGAGGAGTATTTCTAATTTTTGACAATATTCATATATTTTGCAAAACATATTGCTAATACTAATATAGTACATACAGACTGACATAATAAAACTTTTGCTTTTGGGGGGAAAATGGGGTGTGTGCCTTCAAGTCATGGCTGATTCCTGGTGATTATCCCTGGTGGTTCCAGTCTGCAGTTTTCTTGACAAAATTTCAATAGTAGTTTGTCCTTGCCTGTTTCTAGGGCTAAAAGAGGTTTGACTCCCCCAAGGTCATCCAGCCAGTATCCTGCTTTCTACTTCAGTGCCTTAACTACTACACCAAACTAGCTCTCAATTAAAAACTATTATACTGTTATTTAGTGAAAGTGAAGACAACATTTTGCAAAATAAAAAGTCAGTAGATGATTTTATTTCCATGGGAATAATCATGCATATTTGTCAAAATAATGTGTATGTATTCAAGATGCATGACTTCTCTCTTGCTTACATAACCCCATCCAGAACTATAGAGGACCTGCCTTGCTTTAAAAAGATAAAACAGTTAAAGCGTTCAGAGTGGTAAAAATGTCCTTTCTCTGTATCAGACAACTTTGGACAATCATTGCCTGTCAGAATAAATAATACCAAGCTAAATACACAACTAGACAACCTTGGGACAAGCTGACTATCCACAATGCTATTTTATTCCCATTTCTAATTGCTTTTAATATACTTTGTAACGAATTAACCCTCTTAATCCTGCTGCTCTGCTGTGCCAGTTGTATTGCAAAAGAGCAGGTGATGAGACAGAAATCTGAGGCCCTTTGATCTTCCCATTAACGCTTAGCCATTCTGTATCAGGAGTGGCAGAACAGCAGGCTCCATGGATGTAAGCTCTTCATCCAATGAGAAAGGGGAATGAAAGTTTTCTGCACATTCAGCAGAAAGAAAGAGACTGTATCAATTCTCCTTCCTCTCTCCCCACCGAAAGAGTCCATTTCTCAATTTTCACTGCATTGGACAAAAGCTCCCATTTTGTCTGTCTAATATAAATATTATATATACATACTATTACTATCTAATATACATACTAATAATATAGTATGTCTAAGATACTGGGGAAATGACAGTACATTTCAAGCAGAATACCAAGTTACTCATTACTGACTGCTTTACTTTTTGCAATCCTGAAAAAAATCTTGCATACCTTTCAGAACAGAACGGTTGGCAGGTTTCCCAATGTTACTTTTCAGATGTTTTGTTGACAGGCGTTTCATCTGCCGTGGTGTGCTGGGAGGGGAGGTTCCATAGAAAGTTTCAGTATTTGCTTCATCCGATAAGTCTTCAGTATCAGATTCGGATATCTTGCAAGTAACATCTTCAAACCTGCACTCTTGCCTAAGTAATGAAAGAAATTATGAATTATAGGTTTACAGTCCCCACCTCGTCCCAAAAGGGAAGGGGAAAACCCACCCCAATTTAAATGCTTTCATCTAAGTGTCACGGTCTTTCTGCACCTTTGCCACTCCAGTGAGGTATATAGCAGCTCTCCCAAAGCAGGTTTTTTCCCCCTAGTGTATAACTTTTATGTCTTTGGTTGGAAAACATTGTAGATTGAATTGAATTTTTAAAAAGTGGACCCTTATGATCACTTAACAGGACAAAAATGAAATGTACAATCTGGTAGAATTGCCAGAATTACATCACAAATTGACATATATACATTTGCATCTATTAAAAAAATGAATCATGCAATAGCACAAAGAATTGTGCATATATGTTGCTAAATACTTAATGCACCTGTAGCGAATATGAATTGTAATGAAGTGTTATCCCTTACCTATTTGCTTGCAACTACAAGAGTATAAAAGGGGCAGAGTTTGCACTGAAACCCTACAGAATGAGGGACATTTCATCATTTGATCCTTCTTTCACCAATTCTGTGGACACCAATGCCACATTAATTGGTGAGCAAGCCATTAACAGGCTACTAATTTCTATATACATGCAATGCAGACTTCTTGTCTCGTTGGGAAAGGCAGCAGACACCTAATATGAAGACCAACATCTACTACAAACTTAAGAATGTTTAAGGTATGTTTCTACAGAGAAAAATACATGATTTTTGCAACTGGAAAAAAAAATATTATGGAAAACTCGGGGGGGGGGGCAGTTCTATAGAAGAACAGTTTTTAAGAAACAGTTTTTACTTATATGAAAATATTACAAATTTTGAATAACTCCAGTCTCCAGCATCAGAGAACTGCAATTCCGATGTACAGTATATCAGTCCTTTAGGAAACCCTCCTACTATATAATATCTACATCAATGCAGTATCAGGGCCTTACAACTGGTTGCTTAGTGACCATTTAAAGTTACATCAGACCCTTCAAAAGTTAATGACCCAGATTCAAAGTTCTGTACAGGTACTCCCTCCTGCAACCATGTGACCACATTTTGGGCACTTTGGCAATCAGCCTGCATTTATAGCTGTTTGTGGCATCCCACGGTCACATAACCATGATTTATGAAGTTTTTGCCCCAAACCAGCATTTATTTCATTTCTGGCAAAAAAAAAAACACCACATAGCAAACAATGGATTCACTTAATGACCGTATTTGTTTAATGACCACTGCATTCATTTAGCAAACATTGAATAAAAGGTCTTAAAATATATCGTGATCACGTGATGACCTGTTTAACAAGCATTAAGACAGGAACATAATTGCAGGCTCACAGTTATTAATTGAGGACTATCTCTACTTAAATCTAATGTATCCTAAAGAAGGCAAGAAAGAAGATAACAGATCTATGGTTCTCCTGGTTCTATCTGAATAGACTGAAGAAGCTTTGCAGAGAGACGCTCTTGGGAGCAAATGTTCTAATATTCAAAAGATTATCCTTTACATGGAAAAAAAATGAGAGACTGGACCTAAGCCAATAAATTCAAAATATCAAAAAGACTATTTTCAATAAACAAAATGAAAAATCTCTTCATTATAATGTTTAATACTGGAATAACATATCAGAAAACACTGAAATCCCTTTATCAGTTTTCAATGGAAGCAGAATGTTTCAACTCAGCACAAATGTTATAATATTTAAACCTCTAGATGGGTTGGTATTGGATAAGATGAACTTCAAGAACCCTTCGAAGTTAAGAATAAAGGTAGTCCTCGACTTACAACCACAATTGGGCCTAAAATTTCTGTTGCTAACTGAGACAATTATTCATTTTGTGACCTTTCTTGCACAGTTGTTAAGTGAATCACTGCTGTTATTAAGTTAGTACCATGTTTCCCTGAAAATAAGACAGGGTCTTATTTTCTTTTGAACCCCGAAATAAGGCTTGGCCTTATTATCGGGGGTCTTATTATTTCGGGGGTGCAGGAGGCCCCAGGCAGCTTGTGCACTCACAGCTGGGAGTCTGGCAGAGAGAAACCGCCCACCGCCATCAAGCCCCTCCCCTCCCATGGGGTGTGTCTGTAGAATGCGAATGGCTTGAAGGCGCTAAGTCGCACAAGTGCCTGCTCACTGCGCCTCTCACGCGCCTCCCAGGCCTCACCACATCGATGTGGGAGAAGCCGGTGAGCACCAGGTCCTTAAGGAGCACATAGCCAATGCCGCCGGCACCCACCACCAGCACCCACATGGAATCCATGGCCTAGGTCAGCTCCCCCTACAGGGTCCAGCTCCCGCTGTCACCATAGAGTGGGAAGCACACTTCCAAAGTGCCCACTGCCCTAGCTGGGGTTTGGAAGCCGCAGAGGTGGAATTTGGGGGAGAGAAAGTCTTCTGCTGTTTCTGCTGCTTTCCTTGTGTGTAGCCAAAAGCAGAAGCAGCAGAAGTCTTTTTTTCATTTCCCCCAAACTCCACCATTGCTGTTTCCAAACCCCACCCAGAGCAGCAGCCGCTCTGGAAGTGCGCTTCCCACTCTATGGTGATGGTCATCAGAGGCCTCCCCTCCCCTCTGCTCCTCTCTGCTCCAATCGCCCCATGGTCCCACCACCCGAGCGCTGACCAACCAGAGAGCCCGCCGGCAAGATCAGGAAGGCCCTCCGCGTCAGGAGTCACTGGACTGGACAATTACCAGGCCAGACTCTTCCTAGGAAAGGAAGCCTCATGGGACCCTTGCCCGCCCGCCCTCCCTTCCTTCCACAGGCCCAGCTTACTCTTTCTAGGTGCCCAGCAGCAACACAGGGCAGCCACGCTGATGGCAGTCACGACAAAGCTCGGCCAGCCCAACCACAGCCGACGCTCCTTCCTGGTTGCTGAGCCTCGCCACAGGGGCCTCCACAGGCAGAGGCGCGGCAGCAGCAACACCTGCAGTGCCTCAGCCATCCTCCCCCTAGCTGTCTGCCATTGCAATCCTCCGTGACTGCCCCACCACACAGCCACCGCTCCATCCCCACATGAACCATGGCTGCCCTGCCAAGGAAGCCCCAGAGCAGCAATGCTGGGGTTGGGACTGCTGTGGTGGCCACTCAGTAGCGCAGGCCACGTGGACACTGTACCTGGATGAGAGCAGGCGAGCCATCACCATGGTGCAGGAGCAGGTGCTCGCGGTCTAAGGTTGGTGCCACAGATGGTGGAAGGAGCGGGGGATGCAAGGGTTCGCAGGGATGTGGCTGCCTTGGGAGGGTTGGGGGGGTGAAGGACCTGTGTGTGCGTGTGTGGCTCAGCTGATCAGCGGGAAGCAATTAAGGGGCTGAACCTTCATGAGGTGACCAAGGAAGGAAAGGGCTGCCTCCTGTGTTGGCCCTGCCCATTCCTTCACTAGGACTTATTTTCAAGGGAGGGCGTATATTTACGCCCACCCTAAAAATCAGGCTTGGCCTTATTTTCAGGACATGTTGTATTTTCGGGGAAACAGGGTACCATGGTTGTTAAGTGAATCTGGCTTCCTTATTGACTTTGCTTGTCAGAAGGTCACAAAAGATGGATAACATGACCCCAGGACACTGCAAGTGTCATAAATACGAGTCAATTGCTAAGCATCTGAATTCTGATTATGTGACTAGGAGTATGCTGCAATGGTCATTTGAGAAAAGTGCTAAGACATTTTTTTCACTGCCATTGTAACTTCTAATGGTCACTAAACAAACTGTTGTAAGTAGAGGATTACTTGTAGTTCAGTGTAGAAAAAACAGATTTCAAAATATGGAACTTGTTTCCTCGTTAAAATGATTTCGTGGTAAAAAGCCTTGGGACAAAACCTACTCACATCTAGTTGCAGTCAGCACACATAATATTGAGTTATGTAGAAGAACATTCTGATTCAGTATGAAACAGCTTAATATGTAGTACAGTACACACTTTGCCTCTGAATTGGAGTAGATAGCACAGAAAACTCTTCAATGCTTTGAAAGAAGCAGACGCTTTGGAAGACGGGTACGTGTGAACATCGAGTAGTTCAATCTTTTGTTCTAAAGAATTCAAAACATCGG
The DNA here is from genome assembly GCA_036250565.1 of Sibynophis collaris. Taxonomy (NCBI): domain Eukaryota; kingdom Metazoa; phylum Chordata; class Lepidosauria; order Squamata; family Sibynophiidae; genus Sibynophis; species Sibynophis collaris. Next base: position 30,163 of record JANHFK010002487.1, on the reverse strand, counting down.
ATAGGATAGTGATTGCTGTCCCTGACATAATGAAGACTTCTTGGAAAAATCCTTAGTACTTCTGTGATGTGATATGTGCGTATGTTTGGGTGTGCACCTGACAAAAGCATGCACACAAGAGTTAGAAATTAAATCAATCCAACTCATAAGAACAAAGATTAATATCATTTCAGTCTAAATCTCATACTGTCTTTAGTAGTTTCTAAAATAGCAGCCAACGCAAGATAATGACAAAAGTGCTAATAAATATCCATTTCTAAAATACAGCTGCTCCTGTTGTACTGCAACTAACTGAAACTAAAAGAGCTGGTGTCATTGGCTCAGTAGCAGTAAAAAAAAGAACTCATACACAAACGAATGGTATACTTTTCCTGCTGCACTTCTTGTGGCTATGAGACAAGAATAGCCATGTTTGCCTAGATTCCACATTCCATATATTTAAGTTAAAACAAAATGTTAATTTCTGAGAGACACTACTAGGCTCTCCCACTACAACAAGAGCTATGAAGCTATAAATATTTAGTATATCATACTGAGTAGTTGCAGAATTTTAAACGAGATTAAAATGCAATCAAAATGAGATATAAAAAGGTCTTCACTTTAGTAATATAAATGGCATTATTGCATTTTCCAGTAAAATAACACCTCAAATTAATAAACTTACAATTTATGCAATGATCCAGTAAAATTATCCAAAAACAGAATTTCAACAAAAATAAGGAATTATGCATCTAACACCCATTAAACAAAACAAAAACAAATGGAAGAAACAAGAACTGTTTAGCTGAAGGAAATACTGCAACAAATGTTTTAAATTACTTATCTTTTGACTGACAGAGATAAAACATTGTTAGTTTGTCTAGACCTCCTCTGGAATTTTAAATAATTACCGTATTTTTGATGACTAAAAGCATAACATTTCCTTTTATTCTTAAAATTAAAATATTTTGGGTATTTAGATAAGCATTTGTAATATATATCTTTAAATAGTACTAATTTAGCAGGGAGGGGAAAAAACTCTCTAAGAAGCAACTTTAATGTAATGTTAACTGATAAATGACGATAATCCTTGCAAAATATCACTACTGACATTTGAAATACTGTTAAATTTAAGCCAAGAAAAATAGCTAAAAGAGCAAGTTGTTTTATGTATGTGGAAAAAGGAACTGATTTGTAATGTCACCATCTGTCAAACTAATGAATAAAGGAGAAAAATGTATCTCATCCATCATGATAAAATCAGTTCAGAAGTAATAAGAATGTCTAAAAGCAAAGCATATCTGCAGCTGAGGAACAGGCTGATCTGGAGTAGAAAGATGTCAGTTCTAAAGGAATTATCAATTAACCCAGAATGAGAATAGACATTCAGCAAATTATCTTTTATTCCAAACTTGGCTACTTAACCCAATGCAATGCCAATATCTGCAAGAATGGGAATGACAGTTATTTGGCTTACATTTTCAAAATTTCAGAGCACAAAATGCTCCAACAAAACAGTTTAGCCCTGCAAGTATTGTCTCTTTTGGTGGTCACTCCCCCTCTATTGGAATCTGGAGGAAGAGACTTTCTGGTCCCTATCCCATGAGAAACTCATCTGCAGAGATCCTGAGATCAGATCTAACCTCTAAGATCCCTATTACTGTCCCTATTACTTTTGCAAAGCCAATTATTATTTTCCTATTCTGGGGTGCCGTTGGAGGCTGATAGTCAGTTTTATTTCTCCTGCTGAGGATGGTGTTATGGATGATGTAATGCATGTGGAATGTTAATTAACTACAGTATATTATTTTGCTTATTCTGCTACATTTGATTTAATGTTCCTCCTATTTAAGGTCTGCAAGCCACAGAGACTCTTTCTATTTCATTGTATGGATTTTTGTGGCTGTTTTCAGATGAGAGCTGTTTGGATCAAAAGATGTCTAAGTCACTTTAAGCTGTTTCTGTTGTTAATATATATCCAAATTAACTCCTTGATTAACTCCAAGAGAACCGTGCAATTATAACCTATAATCAAATGTTCTATTTCTTGGAAAAGCATAGCTCCAGATGCATCTTGATAATGAATTATTTGAACCCAGTTGGACTTTCAGCCAGAATATGATACTGTAATCTATAGCAATAACAATAAGATTTATATACCGCTTCTTAGTGCTTTTCAGCCCTCTCTAAGCAGTTTACAGAGTCAGCATATTGCCCCCAACAATCTGGGTCCTCATTTTACCGACCTCGGAAGGATGGAAGGCTGAGTCAAACTTGAGCCTGGTGAGATTCGATCTGCCAAACTGCTGGAAGCCTGTGATTCGCAGAAGTGGCCTGCAGTACTGCACTCTGACCACTGCATCACCGTGGCTCTTTACTAGAAACTAAATGTGGGAAGTAAAGCCCTGTTAATTTTCATCTCCGGAACTTTCAATATAATTAGCCATTTGCTCTACCTGGAAAGACTGAGTCTGCTTGTAGAGATGTGCCACTAGGGCTTCACTATTTAATGCCTAAGCTGTTGATTGGGATATCCTATAGAATTCAGCTTGAGTATACCCATAGAGTAGCAAATACCAATATAAAATCACAAAGAAAAATAATTCAAAGCTTTGTAAGGTAATGATACTCAAGCCTGTTAGAGCTACCATTCAACTTCAAGGAGCTAATCTGTTTTCCAAAATATGCACTCTCTAATGAGTTGGATGAAGCTGAAATTAAATCAACACTCTTGGTTAAATAAGAAATTGGACTAAGATTTATCTTATTTCTTTGATGGAGTTGCAGCTCCATCTGAAAGAGCAGGTTTTCCATCTATAAAAGCCCTTGATTGCCCAGCTGTCATTTGATTCACAAATAGCAACTATAGAAAGCAGCATATCTGCACAATTACAGCTGTGCCAGTTGCAGCTGTTTCTTAGGTGGAATGGATTAAGGAAAAGTTATCCAATAATTGGTTATATCCCATTGTGACTTTTATTGTCATTTATTGTCATATCTAGAGGGTAGACAGACCACTTTCCTTCCAGGCCAGTCTTTATGCCCTCTACAAATATACAGTATATCACAAGGGGATATCCTTTAAAGGTGCCTTAAAATTGCAATTAGTGAAAAATGTGGTAGTTTGGTTCCCTAACAGTGGTAGCAAAGAAATAAGATACCTATCAGGAAAGATTTGCACTGGTTATTAATTATTTATCAAGCACAGTTAAGAATTTGCTGGTAAATTTTAAACCTCCAATAATATATAGTTTGAAAATCTAAAAAACAGTTATAAATCTGCCCAAATCTGCAAGGCTTCTTCTGAACTATTCCTTTATCTCAAGTTCATTCACCTGGTATTGAGAAGAAGGCTTTCTCTTCCACCCATACCAGATTATACAATGATTTTTTGTGGCAGTTACATTTAAACTTTCTGTAATTTAATCACCATTAATTGACGTTTAATAATCATTTTAATAGGGAAGGAAGGAAGGAAGGAAGGAAGGAAGGAAGGAAGGAAGGAAGGAAG
>JANHFK010002487.1:6341-17350 GCA_036250565.1 Sibynophis collaris | reverse complement strand
ACACGATGGCAAAAAGGTTAGTCATCACTGGCATAGATCAATCATTTGTGCCAACTGTGCCATTTCCTAGATTAGGAAACTTTGTTCATAGCTACTCATACACTGGTTTCTTCTCATTTGGATTATTGCAATGTGCTGTACATAGGCTGCCCTTGAAGTCGATCTGGAAGTTACAGCGGGTCCAAAATGCAGTAGTAGGCACACTTATGGGCGGACACTCCTGGTTCACACTCATACTATGCTGCTACTGCTGCTGTTGCGTGAGCTGCATGGGCTTCCAGTTTCTTTCCAGCTACAATTCAAGGTGTTGCTTATCAACTTTAAAAGCCTGAATGACACAGGGCCAAACTATTTGCAGGACTGCCTCTCCCTGAGAGTATCTGCTCATTTACCACATCAGATGGAATAGAAACACTCTAAGTTCATTACCTTAAATGACATTTGGGAGGACGTAGGAAGTATATCTTCTCTATAGCAGCCTCAATTCTGTAGATCTTCCACAGTGAGTTTCTACAGGCCACCTCCCCTCCTAGCCTTCCAGAAAGCTTGAAGAGCAGGCTCACTCTTCCCCAACCATAGGGTTAGGGTGAGGATGGATCCCAATCAATTTAAATGCTGTTGCATGGAGGAGTATTTGTTTTCAGGGTGCCAGGAACTTTTGATACTGGTTCTATTGGGGTTTTTTTGTTGTTGTTTTTTGTGAGCAACCCAGATTTATAGTACATAAGATGGGTGACAATATAAACCAAATAAATAAATAATAATTTAATTAAAGAAAAATTCAAAAGTTTCTCCATAATTTGTGATGGTATTATCCACTATGAAAACAAATCACTTTGTATGCAAGATAATCAGTATTTCGCTACAAATTTTTTTGTATTATTATATAAGTTTAAACACCCATACATTTACATTCCCAATTTGTAGTTACACAAGCATCAATTATAGTTTCATGATTTACCAGGCTCCAAATGTTTAGGAACTAAGCCAGCTGAGAAACATGAAATCGCTTTCCAAGACTAGCCTTTCTCATCTGCGAAATAATCATTGAGTAACTACTAGGAAGTTACTAAGCAATAGCATCTTGATCTCTTACCAGCCAGCTTCTCTGAAAAAGTATACTGTAAGCACTGTTGCACAAATCTTTTGTGGACCAGGTGCACTAACATTAGAACCCTGAATCACCCTATCCAAGTGATGTACAATAGTCATGGACAAAGAACACTTCTTCACACAACAACTGCATGATTAATCTATGGAAATTACTGGCACACAAAGTATGTCATAAGCTGAATTTAGTTCACAGAGGTTTATCAATGGCTCCTGGCCATGATAATTGTGGCCAATCCATATTGTGAGAAAGTACGTCAATAAACACTAATTATTGAATTTTGTTCTGTTACCATCACGTTCTCTTATGGGCTTTTCACAAGCTTATGGGTTTCTCAGAAGAACTTGCCTGACCTACATTGAAAATAAGAATCCTTTGATAGGTTCAGCAAAAATCTGCAAAGTGATCCAATACTATATAGATTTTTATATGAAAATATTGTCCTACTTCACTCACCTCACTAAAGCTGCGATTCTGTGTGCTATTAATTAAGAGTATTTCAGTGAAATTTGTTTCTGAATCACAATATGCAAGATAGGACTATCTAATACGGCTGTGTAACGCTTCAGCATGTGCAGAATCATGACCACAGCACTTAATTGTGACTCACTGAAATAGACTAATTGTGCTGCTATGAAATTCATGAAACAGAGAAGTCTCCTTTAACAAGGTGCAGCCAGGTGCTGTATTTTGTACTCACAAGCATTCTAAAGTGCCCCTTCGAAAGCTAAACCCAAGCAAAATAAACAATGCCACTGCTGCTGAAGATTAGGTCTGAAAAGCCTATAGCTATCTCTCTTTTACCTATTTTTAATTCCCATTCTGTGATTAATAAAAATAAAAGCTCAGCCATAAAATAAGGATATGCAAATTCCTCTGCAGTGTGCTTGGGGTGAGGGTTAAATCAAAACATGATAAGAATTAAGACCAAAAAAAGGTGAATGGAACAAGGGTAATAAATTAATACAACTTAATTTCTATTCAAATGGAATGAAATTAAATTAACTGATTATAGTTAATATTGTCATTCCTTATGCAGCTGATTGTTTTTACAATCATGATAGAGATTACAGTTTGCAGAGAACTGGGGGAGAGGTTCAGGGAATCTCCACATATGGATTTATTGGACTGCATGCAGTGCTGGGCATGCATTAAGCATTCTTTCTCATAGGTTTGTGAAACAACAAAATTTCCTTCCTTCTTAGGAAGGTAGGTCTGAAAACAACCTGACATATTATTCCTCACAGTTTAAATATTTGCATCACTTTCAATCACTCAACAACATCAGAAACTTCAGCAGCAACAGGCTAAGTAGATCCAATCTATCAGAAAAAAGAAACTGCTTCCTTTTCAGCACTTGATAAAGGAGGACACCATGACTGAGCTAGCATTAAACTGATTGGTTTACACACTGCCTAACTCCAAATGACTTTATGTGGTTTGCAAACATTAAAAGGCAATGCAGCAATAAAACAAAAAGAACACAAGCCATGTGAATCAAGAAAAAGAACAGTTCCTCAGACAAAATCCTTCTTCCAAAATCCACACTAACCCAAGGTCTGGGGAAACCGCCAGGTTTTCAAAGATCTCTTGAACATCATCAAGGTGGAATTCAGGTAAATTGGGGGAGGAGGTATTGCAGTTCCAGAGGGCAGATGCTGTGGTAGAAAAAGAATGTTTCCTGGGTCCTGATAAATGTTTACTGTTCAATCAAAGGGATTATGAACAAATACCTTCTGGCATAAGAGACCCCGCCCCATACCCAGTCCACTTGGACAGTCCAGAAAGGTACTACAATTCATGGTATCAAAAACCACTGAGAAATCAGAGTCAGGAAAGATGCATCATCCTCATCCCAGCTCCATCAAAGGATATCAGCAAACAGCACTGATGCTGTGTTTGTAAAATACCCTAATCTGAAGTCCAATTGAAATGGGTTCAGATAATCTATTTCTTCCAAACTCCTATGGAGCTGCATGTTCAGTCACCTTCACAACAACTAAGAAGGAAAGGCTGGAGACTGGAGGAAAATTGTCCAAAATTGGGTACAGCAATGGCTACTTGAGGAAGGAGTACAAAGATAAGTCATACATACAAGGGGTTCACCTTACTTTCTTTTGTGAAAATGTAAACTACTTGTTTTATAATCCATCCTGTACTGACAATGTACAATGCTGAATTCTTAAAAGAAGGCATTTCCCAAGTACCTGCTGGTGAGAAGTAACATGAATCAACAGGATGTTATCTAAGTGAGAAAAATAATTGCTTGGGAATTACAAAGATTAATGTAGCACTTTGACAGTCAGCTGAAAGTCTGAAACTATCAGATCCATGAAATAATTTTAATTCTCACTTTCCAAGACCAATTCCTATTAATGTACATTAGTTATGCAATGCTGTACAGTGCAAAGAAATGAACACACGAAGTTTACAATTAGATTCCAAAAACGGTAGTTTCAAGCAAAATACATATCTTAATGTTACTGAAGTTCTTGTTTGCGATGTAACAAAAGGTTATCTTATCAATTTCAGATCACCTTCGGTAGAGCTAACTACTTAATTCTAAGATTAAATACTACAGATTCATGTTAATTTGCCTTTCCAGTCATGAAAGTTCCCTGAGCTGCCTACCCTTAATCATTACACACAATGTGGTTGTGCACCGAATAAAATAAGAACTGGTTAATATTCTCTTACAGAAAATCTGGAACTATAAAGAAAGACATAAACAATGAAGCACTATGCATTTTCAGGAAATAGGGAGTTCAGTTGAAATCAGTAACCTGAATGGCATACATATCCCTTTTTATAGTGATAGATTGGTGTAAGAATCCAAATTAGAAGAGCAGACATTGAAAACAGAAGAACAGATTCACTTTCCACAGCAGAGTTCTTGAGACTAGACTTTTCTTTCCAAATAATCACCAGTTAAACACACAATTTGAAAGTCATTTTCTGACTACCTTTTAGACTGCATTTCCAACACCCTGCTTTAAAAAGAAGCAGAAAACAATGCTTTTTTTTCAACTACCTCAGTTTTATGTATTTTTTTCCTGCCTGTTGAAACTTGGTGGGGGAATTAACTAGTTATTTGCACTTAAAATCAGAACTATACTTGACAGAAAATCCAAAGTATCATTCAATATTTAGTGAAAACTGCATTACAGAGGCATATGAACAAAAGATATGAATGGGGAGGGAGTGGGAAATTACAGGTAGTTAACCTGGCAAACAATAGATAAAATTCATAAAAAATTGAATGTAAACTTATTTACAAAGCAAGTATACTAGATCTGATTAACAAATTTAGTATACTTGAAGCATCCAATTTATTGCATCAATGAAATGAATTTCAAAATAATGAAGGGTTTTTTTCCTCTTTGTCCAAATGTTCACATCTGAATCTATTTCCTCAGTAGCATTTTAGGGCTGAAGAATTCATTTAAATGCATTTATGCAACATATACTGCAACACACCACATTTTTAAAGGAAACCTGCACCCTCTTCCCTTAGTGCAATTATCTCTGTTGCAGCACGCCTGCAACAACCACTAGAAAATATATTGGCTTCAGAATTTTCCCTTGTAAAGAAAACGTAGAAGAGAGATTGAGGGATTTTCATGCTAAAAGAGCACAAGAACTACACCCCTGATCTGTTGCATATGCTGTCTTTAGACTATGACCCACTGAACTTCTGAATAAGCTCACACAGGATGGAGCTGTGGCATGTTGAAATGTTATTTACCATATGAATAATGCAAAAACGAGCCTGGAAAAGATCTTCCGGGGGAGGTAGGAGTGCTGTTTTCAATGCATTTCAATGCATACAGCCAACTTTCGTTGCAAGAGGGTAATAAGTAACTGCCTATTTTTGGAAATCCTGTTCTGCAAAGGCAAAAATAAGATTTTACGTTCTACAAAAACCGACTCACAGCAACCCTGTTGGCTGAGCGCAAAGCACTGATAACAGGGTGCTTTGGGGTTGGCAAAAGGGTTAGTTTACTTTACCAAAAAGAGCATCTTAAAAAAAAAAAAAAAAAGCAACCCCTCTTGCAGAAACAGCAAGACAGGCGGAAGCTACAGACAGAAAAAGTTACTGAAAAGGCAGGCGAGGCAGTTGTAAGAAAGAGAGGAGGGGTAAAAAACAAAACAAAACCGAGCAATTTTCTCTCTTGCTAATGCATTAAATTTTTGGCAGCCCCGTCGGAGTCTGACCTGCTTGCCGAGCAGCTGCACTCCGGCTTTGGCTCCTCCATGGCTCTGACGGAGGCGGCGGCGGCGTCTTTCATGCGTGCACCAGGGCAGGCATGGCAACCCGCAGGAGCTCTTCCGCAGCCCGGCCAGGCGACCAGAGCGAAGGAGCGCGGGGAGCAGCCGACCGACAAAAAGAAGCTATGTCACTCGCTCGCTCACTCACTCACTCCCCGGCTGCAGAGACCCAACCGCGCCGAGCTGGCCGTGCAGCCGCCATCTTGGAAAGAGGCTCCAAGAGGAGCGAAGCCGGGAGCATCGCTCGTACGGAGAGCGTCTAGGGACAAAGCCCTCCACAGGCGATCTCATTCGCTCCTCGGAGCGGCAAGTGGAACGGGACGCCACCCGGAAGGAAGAGGAAGGGAACGTCCCATGCAGGAGTGAAGACTAGGCGGCGCGCGTCTAGGAGGAGGAGGAGGAGGACCGGACCGGACCTCTCTTCTCCGCTCGGAATTCCTTCCTTTTGCAAATCCCGGATTGCAGCCCCGCCGTGCGCAATGCCTACCGAAGGACTGCTGTTGCAGCCGCGTGCTGCTTGGGGACTGGGGTTCCTGTCCGGGATGGCTTTCCTTATCTCAGGGATAAGGAGAGCCAGGTAAGGCTAAAAGTAGAATAAGTGGCATAGACAGGAGACGGGGATTTTACTTATTCATTTATTGGAGGGCAGCAGTGGAGGAGGGGAAAAAAATCAGGTAAGCGTCATATCCTTGCAAATCAATGCTTGCCTCATTTACTCCGAGGCAGCGTCACTGACCTCAGCAAGGCTTACTCATTGATACCGCTGGATAGTTACCTGCTTGGACACAGTGGGTTTTTCTTAAGCACGAGAAACGCAGCTGAATATTACCTAGGATAATCTATGTCTTATGACTTATCCCATTCGATTATGGGGTCTAAAGTACCATCAAACACCCCATGTCTGATGTTTTAAAAAATAAATGCACATTTAAGGCTTTTTTTTAATTGTGTACAAGTATAAAATGTATATTGAACAAGCAAACAGTCCCTAGTTACCACTTCTGATCATGAAAAATTATCCTGTTACTACCTGAGTTATTGCGCTTTCCCAACCTGATGTCCTTCAAATGTATTGGAACTGTAAAGCCAGTCTTGTCCCGGGATTTGAAAATCGTAGTATTGCAGACACTAAACTTAACCAGACTGAGAAAAAGTAAAGTGCATATGTAGTCCAACAGGGATTGAAAATCTATGCACAGTAACACACAAAAGTATTGGCCTGAAGATGTACACTAATGAAATCATGCAATCCTTAGAATGAGCATACAATCAGGTTTTTTATCTTTGCTTCTTTCAAAAGCCTTTCAAAACAGAAGTGTAAACTGTAAACAAAAGTGGGGTGCACACATGATTAACATCTTTGATATAATTATGAAACAGTGAAATCAGAGATTTTTGTTTTTATGCAAAGGAATACCTCTTAGTAAATGTTACTGATGCATTTTAATAAGACTTTTTATCCCACCGCTATTATTTTTATATTTTAAACTAAGGGAAAGGCTGTTTCCGTTTTATTCCATAATTGCAATCTTATGAGGTAGGCTGGACAAAGATAGTATGATTGGCCAAAAGTCACCCAAATGAGTGCCCATAACTGAGGTTAAACTAGAACCTGAGCCTCTACTTCTAATCCAATGCCAAAACACTACACTAAATTGGCTCTCTAATATGATCCAATCAAATGCCTTTTTTTGCACTTAATTGGCTATTACCTTTAAGGATATTGTCTTGTAATCTCAATTTCTACAAGTTTGGGCTTTTTAAGAAAACCTTACTGTACCTATGACATTTCTATCAGTTTAGATTGACATTTGGTTTAATGTGAAATCCATTAAGTAGAGCATACATCATCTTTCAAATGAAAAAAAGTGTTCCTTTTTATAGACAGTAGAATAAAGTAATTCACAAACCTTTTGTAAAAGAAGCACGACTGCCTCTTTACATCAATGCGATTATGATTATTTTTATTACTTTCATTTTACATTACAAATGTCAAACTAATGGAAGCTTTCAGTCTTTTATCCTTACTGCAGAGCAAGGATTGAATGTTCATATAAATAAAAATAAACCTGAAACAAACATACAAAATGTGGATGTACACTTTCTGTCTAAGCTTATACAAATCTATACTACAATCAGATTCTCAAATGCATACTATTTGCAAGAAGAATTGGGGAGAATAACAGCAACTTTAGCCAGCATCCCTGCAAAATTATGCCTGCTCGTGTTGGTTATACTGAATTATATACATCATTAATCTATACGAAAACATAGTTTGTTTGAATCATAATTTGTTCAACAAGACAATAGCTTAGTTCATAACTACTAAGCCATTAACCAAACCACAATAGATGGGATCATGCAACATGCTTAGCTATAACTGTCCAAGCCACATTATGGCTTACTAAAATTCATTGGTATAAGGAGCTTCCTGTTTTCCTGAAGGGTAGCTGCAGACATTTCAAAAGGCAGGGAAAGAAGTTCCTATTGTAGTAACTCATTATAATAATTATTTTTGTATAAACCATTGTGAATACCCTACCAGGGTAATGGCTCATTAAACGAACTACTAGATCAGAAGCTGTTTCCAGTTGATGCTAAAATCAAAGATTAAGATTTACTATCACTCCCAGAAGGGACCCTATAGCTGCTCAGTCTTGGAGAGGAAATGCCAAATACCCATAGGTGAGTTACTCTAAAATACAGGAAGTTCAGCTGAGGACAAGATGTCATTAAACACACCGAAAGTGAAAGGTGGATACAAAGTTGTAAAACTAAAAAGACTCAAAAGACTAAAGTTATTCTTTGCTAGTAAAACCATTGATCAGAAGTTTTATCCAGGGATTAATTGATGGTATGCCTGTTTTCTGCCAAGGTTCAAACACTGTATCAGCCACCAACATTTCATGCCTTCCTAATGTGTCATTATGAAACAGTTGTGTAGTGAGCTTCAATGTACTTCTCTATGCCAGCAGTTAATTATAAAACGAAGTGTAATGTTGTTATAGGTCAACACATAGTTATTTTGGAAAAAATCTATGTCGTGTGTTATTCTGGCAGTTTGGTATCTAAAAACAAATCGGCAAACAATTGGCTGTACACAAACATATTAAAGCAGTGCTGACATTTTAAAAACCATCAAACTTTCTTAGAAAGAACTACAGGATTAGACAAATGAGGAAAATGGGTAGGTGTAAATTGAATTCAGGGAAAATAAATGGTAGTTGGGTTATTCAAAAAGCTTAAAGATGAACATGGATTTCAACTAAGCAAACCATGATTTATGATCAATATTGTAGTCACTATATCAATTCACAGATTATTTCATTTTAATGATTTTTTTTAGAAGAATATCCTGTCTTTCCGTCATAAACTCAAGGTAGTGTAAGTACGGTTCCTCCTTTTAATTTTCCCCACAGCAGCAAACCCTGGAAGCAAAGTAACTGACCCAAAATCTCTTGAGGTAGGATTTCACAGGAAGCTCTACTGAAGCAATGCAAAGCAGCAAAAAGGGGTGGAGTAGGAGGATCACCCACTGCTTGCAGAAGTACGAAAATATGTCAGAAAAAAGTAAAAGGGTGGTTGTGGGGAATCCCCAAAAGACCAACAGTCGTGTTTAAACTTGATGAATCAACATAACATGCCGATTGTGTATTCGGAGAACAGAAAAGAGATAACGGATATGCTCTTCAGCAGACCAGTTGCTCTTTTATTTCTAAAATTCTCATCTTTTTTAACATTATATTTAAGAATAGATTTGAATTTGGTGTAGTGGTTAAGGCATCAGACTAGAATCTGGGAGACTGTGAGTTCTAGTTTCGCCTTAGGCACTAAGCCAGCCAAGTGATTGGGCCAATCACTTTCTCTCAGCCTCAGGAAGGAGGAAATAGCAAACCATTTCTTAAAAACCTCACCAAGAAAACTGCAGGGACTTCTCTAGAAAATCTCTGAGAATTGGATACAATTGAATACAGGTAGTCCTCGACTCTAAAATAGAATCCTCGACTTAAAACAATTCATTTTAGTGACCAAAGTTACAACGGCACTGAAAAAAGTGGCGTATGATAATTTCTCACACTTGACCACTGCAGCATCCCCATGGTCACATGATCAAAATTCAGATGCTTGGCAACCGACTCATTTATGACTGTTGCAGTGTCCTTGGGTCAGGTGATCACCGTTTGCGACCTTCTGACAAGCAGTCAATGGCGAAGCCAGTTTCACTTAATGATATTGCTCACATAACAACTGAAATGATTCACTTAACAACTGTGGCAAGAAAGGTGGTAAAATAGGGCAACATTCACTTAACAAACATTTCACTTAGCAAGAGAAATTTGGGGCTTAACTGTGCCCATAAGTCGAAGAAGAAGACAAAAAAATCCTGCTTTTGGTCTTATCCATTCTGCCACCATTCTGAGAAACAGTTTCAAGCCAACCCCCAGTCATGTTCCCCACAGCTGGCCTCAAAAACAGATGGGACAATCAATGCAGCCTCCAGCTGCCTAAGACACTGCAAAGAAGTGGCTGTTACGGTTCCGAGCTCTGAAACTCACGGAATTAGGACGCCACACAGCAAGCAGAGTCACACCCCTTTGTTTCAGCACAGAATCTTGGCACAAAGTGAGTCTAAGTCAGTGCTGTGAGTCTCTGCCTTCCATCTGATTGTGAAGGGCCAGAGCTTACCGCCCCTCTCTAGGTGTTCTGGAACACCGGCAATCACCCTTCGCGCCTTCAGTGTTCACGCCTTAGCAGTCGCTGCTCCGACGTCTCAGGCTGGATTCGGGTCCCGTTGCTCCACCGTGCACCCTCTCCCTGTGAGTCCCTCACCACCATTCCTTTCATGACCGGCCCTCGAGTGACAGGGCTTTTCCCCCCTCCCCATATGTGGCAACCCTGAGACGGCAAGCAGGCACTCTCAGCTGCTGCCGTATCAGAGGTTGACAATGGCATTGAACCATTTCACAGTATTTTGTTTGGCATTTAAAAGTTATTTTGTCATCACGGTTAACTGCAATGCAGTCTAAGCACCATATATGTCTGCTCAGAGTACAGTATTAAAATAGCAGAAGAGAAAAACAATGCAACAGTGACTTAACCACTGGGGACAGTAAGACAGTGTTTCCCACCAGTAGAAAACAGGTCCATCCTTAAACTCGGAAGAAATCAAAAGTGAGTTTCCTTGTCCTCCATAAGTTTCCTTCATCTTGAACTGTACCTCAACTGGAACCAAACTGGTTTGCCTGCCTAGCAGATACTGTATTGGGAGACTTCATAGAAGTGGGACTGATCTAGGAATACCACAAACATCACATGCAGGTTTGTGAAGGTACTCTTTGTTTTTTCAATTATCTCAACATGCATGGGTAGCACTAACGACCGTCTCACAACAGAGGGGGAGGGATATGACACCCCCCATCTCATGTTTGCAACACAGTCCTTTCTGCATTTCCACACCCATTTGCACTATTCAGGTGACCCTGAGATAAACCTTCAGGTTTTCCAGATGACTGCAAGGAATATAAATCCTTCCATCCTCCACCATTCAGTTAAGAACTGAAGAAGCTTCTTGGATGAGAAGTGACATGTCTTCAAAGAAAAAAAAAACCGAAGTCCAGTTGCCTTTTGA
>JANHFK010002486.1:164552-175137 GCA_036250565.1 Sibynophis collaris | reverse complement strand
CCTGGGTAATGGGCTGTGTGATGACATCCTGAGCTCTAGTGTTGTGACATCCTGAGTCTTGTGCTGTAGCATCCTGGGTTGCCAGCTGTGTTGTAACATCCTGAGGTTTAGTGTTGTAACCTCCTGAGTTCTGTGATGTAATGTCCTGAATGGATGGCTGTGATGTAACATCCCGGGCTGTGATGTAACATCCCGGGCTGTGATGTAACATCCCGGTACACATGGCCAGACCTCAAATTCGTAGCCAAACCAAAGCCCAGGATGTTACATCACAGCCATCTGTGGGGTTATGGGGTTAGACTTTTGTCCCTCACTCAATCATCTCCAGCGTAGTGCGTGCCCCCATTGGGGCTCCAGGCCAACTGGCCAAGCTGGCAAAGGCTTTTCTGGAAGGCCAGAAGGTTGAAAGCAAATCTAACCTCAGGAGGCAAGATATTCCAGAGTGTGGGGGCCACTGCAGACACGGCTCTTCTCTTTGACCCTGCAAGATGAAATACCTTGGCTGATTTGATCTGGAGAAGACCTTTTCTTCTGGCATGAGTGGGATGGGTCTTAGTGGACAGATGCTCCAGATAGTGCATTGCATAGGTGATGGAGGATGTCTAATGTTTTCTCCATTTGACTTATATATTATCCAGAAGTGGGCGGCACATGAAATAACAACGGGTTTGCCCCAGCACCGAAAATATGAGCGTGCACCTTCTTTGCATGGATTTTGGTCATGCGAGTGCTTGCATACATGCTCATGGCTTTAAAAAATGCAACTTTTTAAAGTAGGCGGACGGGTCCAGCCGCAGGTCACAACTATTAGTTCGCCCGAACCGGTCTGAACCGGCTGAATCCCATCCCTGATATTAGCTGTTAACAAATACATTTTTTTTAGAAACTTGGGAACAATATTTTGAAGAAAAAGAACTCAGATTAATGGCAATATTAATAAACAGTTTAGCTTATCTATGAGTTTATTGGTTGTAAAGTGTTGGTTGTAAAGTGTAAGTATTGTAAAAATGATTTCCCCCCCCCCTTCAAATTTAAGAGAAATTATGTTAATTGTAGTGTAACATTTTGGACATACTGATAAGGTATTTTTGAAATGTTTATGGCTTAGTTTCATAAGTGCAACTCCAATGTGAAAAAGGAGGTTTTTTTTTTTTAATTTTCCTGATTTTCCATTGTAGTTTTGGGCATATATATTAAATTGAATGACAATTATTTTAAATATGAAAATATTTATACAAAGTATCACCAGAGCTAACCCCACTTACCTTTAGGAAATCAAACAAAGTTAGTTAAGTGATTCCACCTCGCTTGACTCCAAGATAGGATAAATCCCCAGATCAGTAAATCTGTGCTATGCAGGAAGCTTTGTTAATAATAAAGTAAGCTAACTGTATTATGCTTGGAAGTTATCTTAGATTGAACAAGATTCTGAGTAGGCCTCTAGTTCCTCTCTTAAAATCCTTGTGTGATTGGTGCAATCACTTTTTGGATTTCTGGACTGTGAGGAAGCTGTCAGGTTTCACTTGGATTCTGGATTTTAAAGTAAAAAGACAATAGACACTAAAGAGTTAGGTGAAATGCATCATTATTGTCAAGTCATTTTGCTATGTACTGTAGGAAAAGGACAGGCAGAATCTGAAGGTGGTGTCAAGAAAGGAATCAGCATGTTACGTTTCCACAAATTATCTAAGTCCGTGATAACAAACCTATGGCATATGTGCCACAAGTGGCAAGCAGAGCCTTCTCTGCAGGCATGCCAGCCGTTGCCCCAGCCAGCCCCATCATGCATGTGCATGCACCTCCCGCTAGCCAGCTGGTCTTCTGGTCTCTACTGCGCATGTGTGAGGAGCCGGGCGCATTCAGGGACATGGGGCCTGTGCAAGGAGGGCAGGTTAGTGCAAGAGGCTTTCCAGGCCAAAAATGGGGCACGGGGATACACACACATGTGCGGGAGGTTGCTTGCATTGCTTTTTGGGGGTTCGGGCATGCACACTTTGGGCATTCGGTACCAAAAAGGTTAACTATCACTGGTCCAAACCTTCCTGAATTCCACTGACTCTTATACATTGTAAATTTAGTGCTGAACATTAGCCCATAGAATAATAGGGTTGGAAGAGACCTTGGAGGTCTTCTAGTCCAACTTCCTGGTTTACTGGATTCTTGTGTATAGGCATGAGCAATAAATTAGCTTAAATGAAGCTTCACGTGTGGTCCTGATTCTTCGCGCCTGATATACACACAACTACACAGACATGCATACACATATACTTGCATGTATGTATAAAATGGAAAGGGATAAAAGAAAGCAATCCTGCCTTTACATTACATGCTTTACACAACTTCAGTGTCCCAGAACATTTTCAGCCAGCCGGTTTCAGGAGTCAAAGAGAACAATTAATGGGTGGCTTATGAAACAGGTGGCAGTGTGACCCTGAAAACCCTGTTGTTTACATATCTTCATGTTTAGGATTACTCGTCTCCTGTTCCAGCTTCACTTTTCTGTTTTAGGAACAACAGCATTGCCAATTCTCGAAGATTGTGCTGTCAGGCAAAGTTTCCAGGGCTACATCTGTTTCTAATGTACAGTTCATAATTTAATGGCAAGACACTTCAGTGGTCTACCAGCCACAAATCTCAGTTGTTAAACCTGTCTGGAGCAAAATGCTTTTAAATAATCAGCTCTCTCTCTCTCTCTCTCTCTCTCTCTCTCCCTCTCCCTCCCCCCTCTCTCTGCAGGTTAAATTTCTCACATTTAGACACAGAACATGAAGTAGTACTGTCACTTTGAGTAAGACTATTTACTTTGAATCCTTTTCTGCATCTTACTGCCATGATGTAAGTAGCAGTTTAAACGTGTCCCAAATCCTGCCTCCTCTCCTCCCAAACACACATATTGCCTCTGGCTGAAAGTTGTGACAATATATCAGAAGTCACTCTGGAGTTCTTGCTAATTTCAGGACATGTTTTCTGATTTCCTTGTCTGTTCCTAAAACTGGGAATGAAGTTTTTGAAGAGTCAGTTGTTTACTCTACACTCCCTTGTATCCAAAGTCTAAAACAAGGATGTCCAACCTTGGCAACTATAGGACTTGTGGATTTTAACTCCCAGAATTCCCCAAACAGTGATGCTTACTGGGGAATTCTGGGAGTTGAAGTCCACAGGTCTTCAAGGTTGAAGTCCACAGGTCTTCAAGGTTGGATACACACACACACACACACACACTTCTTGTTCAACTCTAGTCAAGACTTTTTAAAAGCTTGTCAGTTATACTTAATATGCTTCTCCTCAGCTTTTTTTTATTTAAAAGGGGAAAAAAACAACTTCCTCAAGCTGTTTTAAAACAACCATTCACCAGGCTGACATTCAATCATCCACCACAAGTATTTTTAGTGTTGAAACCAATTTTTTTTTAAAAAATAACCACATAAAACCCTGAACCACCAGAAAACTGTGGGATATCATATTTAAATACAGTCTCTTCCCTTTTTAAAATTTGCATGAGGAAGGAAAACCAGGGAACTAAATCTCACCACAAGGCCTCCACTGGTTAAAAAAAAAAAACACAAAACCACCATATCCTCACATGTAACTCATCTTGGCTTGGATTATGTTTATTGGCTAACCAGTGTACATGGGGAATGTTCAATTACATTAGGAAAAAACATAGCTAGTTCATCGGTTAGCGTAGCCGACAATTTAAAAGCACAGGCAAACCATAAATTATAATTCCTTACTTCTAAAAGAAAGAAATGTGGAATGGAAGGCTTTTTTTAAAAAAGAGAAAGAGTGCATATATTTACTATATTATGGAAATGAATGCTTTCATCTTTGTATGCTATTTCTAATGGGATGGTTTAGGCCTAGGAAGACTTTTTTTCTCTCTCTTCTGTTTCTCTCCCGTTCTTTTGCCTTGTCCTTAGAGTCATTTTGATTATGAATAATGTGTTTTTCAAGTGACATTCTAACCTTGTTTTTTTTTTCTTCCCCTTTCCATGTGTTCTGAACCTTGGGGAAAAAAATAAAACAGAATACAAAAGGCAGCCTGAAAGCTTTTGAGGAAACAAAGCAGCTGTAATAGTAGCCATATGAAGAGAGAGAGGGGGAGTCAAACAAACAACAAAGTGACATCGGATTCAATCGCTAGAAGGCTCTCTTTGCACCCTGGAAGTGAATATGAAAAAAACATTACACTGTGGAAGGTCCATTAGGAAATCAAAAAGGGCTTATTATACCACTGCTAATGCCATAGTCAGTGGGTTCCAAAGTGGTTCATGCTGAGGAAGATCTAAAGCAGGGATCTCCAACTGCCAGAGCTGGCTGGGGAATTCTGGGAGTTGAAGTCCTCCAGGCTTAAAGTTGCCAAGGTTGGAAAGCCCTGGTCTAAAGCAGGGGTCACCAGCCCAGGGGCTGCAGTTTGAGGATCCCTGATTTTATGCAATATAAAAAAATGCAATGATTTTTCTGGGGACCACCAAAATTTTCTTGCGGATCACCAGTTGGTAACCGCTGGTCTAAAGGATATCTTCATACCTAGAAGGGGGAAAAAAAGAACTTTCTCAGGAAGTTTTAGATGAAATCAAGCAGCATTTTTTTTCTTTATTACCGTTATTGAATAAAAGCAGAAAGTTGTGAAAGGAAGAAAGCGATGGATGGAAATTGGGTCTCTGACTTCAAAAGAAGCAAGCTATCTGCAGAAAAAAAGTACAGAGAAGGGAACAACTCAAATAGAAGTGACCTAGTCCTAATTGAAGTCCTGACTTCACAATTGTTTTAAAGTTGATTTGGAGCCAAATCTGGTGATTTGGAAAATAACTCAATTCAGTCCATCTTCTTTATAGAAGATGGCACATACAAATCTGGGACATAGGTTGAACTAATTGATTTATTGATTCTAGAAAATTCAATCCAGTTTTCTGGGGTGTCCTTAGTACTCTCAGAGCTTGATCGTTTTCTGAGAAACCCATTCCCTTCTAGCTCTGATGATGTTGCTTAGTTCAATAATGAAACATCTACAAGAAAACAGCCAAAGTCAGGGACCCCACAGTTCAGCCCTGACTACAAATATTGTCTTCTATTGATACTTCTGTTATCATCCAACTCAAAAGAAGTAATGAGGGAGGGGGGAAAGAGGTGTAACAATCAATTGATTCTGAAATCTTGTGGGCAGAATGGGGCTCCAGACTGATAATGTGCTTGA
The DNA here is from genome assembly GCA_036250565.1 of Sibynophis collaris. Classification (NCBI taxonomy): domain Eukaryota; kingdom Metazoa; phylum Chordata; class Lepidosauria; order Squamata; family Sibynophiidae; genus Sibynophis; species Sibynophis collaris. The sequence goes on along the minus strand of JANHFK010002486.1, from coordinate 169,940 downwards.
CCCTTCCCTCAAGTTCAGCCTGGTCATCTCCTAGTAAGTTGTTGGTCTGCTAAAACTTCATTTTTCACACCAATTGAAAACCCTAGAAAGATCACAATTTCTTAAATCCACAATTAAGAAAAATAAGTCATAACCCAAGCAGTAATAATCACACAACAAAAATCCAGTCTGAAAGACAGCAATCTCAATGTTGTCCCAACACGCCAAAGACTCAGCAGGACAGTAGTGCCTTAACTGACTTCTAAAAGATTAAAAGAGAGATGCCTCACCTGGATTTGAGCAAGAGGAGAACCTGTTGGGCTAGGACACACATAAAGAGACTCATTTTCAAACTGTGGTCCTCATGCTAAACGCAGAAAGAGGCAATCTTTGCTAAGCCTTTTCAGCTCTTCTATACCAGAAGGTCAGACTGCAAATATGGAAGAGCAGGTTACATTGGTAATAAGGGCTGGAGGTATGATGAGTTGAATTTGAATAAGAAGCAAGTTACAGGTAGTTCTCAACTTATGACCACAACTGAGCCCAACATTTCTGTAGTTAAGGAAAACAGTTGTTTTCCCCATTTTATGACCTAAGTAATATGGGTGTTAAGTGAACCTGGATTTCCCATTGATTTTGCTTGTCAGAAGGTCACCAAAGGGGATCACATGACCCCAGGACCTGGGAGTGCACACATGAGCAGAGGCTTCTGTGCATGTACAGAGTGTTTGTGATGATGTCCGGGGTAGGTGGGTGGGAAGAGTCTCCCGCTGCTGCTACTACAGGTTTTCACGATCCAGAGCAAACTGGTAGAAACTGTAATGAACATAAGTATCAAAAATGGTCATAAGTCATTTTTTTCAATGCCACTGGAACTTCAAATGATCACTAAATAAATGGTTGTAAGTTAAGAACCACTGTAGCAGGCAAAGAAGTTCCCACAGTATAGGTGCTAGCTCGCTATAATGGCTCTGACTCACTAGCAGTGGTTTCTGAGTCATCATATCATCAAGAACAAAACCAAAAAGATGTCCCAAAGGTGCTTTTTCAAGAGGCAACTAGATTTTGTTTTTCCTTTTGAAGACGTTTCTCTTCTCATCCAAGAAGCTTCTTCAGCTCTGACTGGACAGTGGAAAATGGAAATATTTATTTTCTTTGCAGACAGCTGGTAATCTGTCTGCAACAGAGGTGGTAAGCAGCAGGTTCTGACCAGTTCTGGAGAACCGGTAATGGAAATTTTGAATAGTTCGGAGAACCGGTAAATACCACCTTTGACTGCCCCTGCCCCCATCTATTCTCTGCCTCCCGAGTCCCAGCTGAACAGGAGGAAATGGGGATTTTGCAGTAACCTTCCCCTGGAGTGGGGAGGGAATGGAGATTTTACAATAGCCTTCCTCTGCCAAGCCCACCAAGCTCTCTTCCATTTTCTTTCTTTAGCAAGTTATGCTGCCAACAAGGCAGTTAGAAATCAGCATCAATATTGCAGTCCTGGCTAATATGATGCGCCAGGAAATTATTTGGTTCTATTTTGGCTTGTAAAATTCCTGTTTTGTTTTTGTTTTATTTGTTTAACCTTGTAAAGTTGCCTAGAACTGGGCAGTTTTGAGCCAGGAAAACTTACATCACTATATTGCCCAGAACTGTTTGCAGTTGGGTGGCCTATAAGTATATTTTAAAAAAATAATAATTCACTAATGCTAATGTAAACTAGGTATTGCATGAAAATTAGCTCTTCTTATCAATTTTAATAACGTGAATTTAGTTTCAATCAATGAGCCACTGAATGAACATTTCAAGCCTTAGCTCTGAGGTGCCTCTACGAAATTACTATGTAATTGGAATTAAAAGGAGAAGCGGTGAAGCAGTTCCGTCACCAATATAAACATATTTTAGCTATGATTTTTTTTAAAGCGTCCTATTAACATGGGGAAGCAGTAGATAAAAATATTAACAGCAGTCACTTGTACAGATTTCTGAGAGAATCGGTATAAAACAATCCAAGCATATGAAAAAAAAAAGTTTATGATAGAGCTAAAAAGGAAAAAAAAACAAAGATTCTTCTTTTAGTATAATCACAGAAATAAAATAACTAAATAAGTTGCATCTCTCCATTAACTGCACTTCAAATTCCTAAACATTGGAAGCGTATTTCCATTGTCTTTATTTAGACACACACACACACACACCTCCAAGACAGTTTGTGAACAATCTGTGACATCTTTGCATCTGTTGATCTGAAATGCTGGAAACAAGTAGCAAAAACAATCACTGCCCTGGCCCTAATTACTTCAAATCCCACAACAAGCAAAATTCATTGCACAAGAAATGAGTGCCAGTGGGGTGGGGAGCAAAGAAGAATTCCATGATCCTAGTCTTAGTGCTCTGCTTTGTGCTCTGAGCCTTGTTCCCACCTGGAGAAAGAGGAAAAACTGACTGAATATTTCTTTATGGAGATTCTCAGTCATCCCGGTCATGGTTCTTCTAAAGGTGCTTTTTCAAGAGGCAACTAGACTTCGTTTTTCCTTGAAGCCATTTCGGTTCTCATCCAAGAAGTTCTGACTGAATGTTGTAGGATGGAATGATATATATTCCTTGCAGTTAGCATTTTTTCTGAGAGTCGTTGAGGCCACTTGGGGGTTTATCTGTGCCCTCAGGATTGCCTGAATAGTATGAATGGGTCAGTAGTGGGTTCCATTTACCTTCACTACTGGTTCAGAACCGGGAACACATGCACGGGGCACTTTTGCACATGTGCAGAACCTTCTGTTCATGCACAGATGTCCAAGACAATGTCCAGGGCAGAGCCTCCCACTGCCGCCTCTACCAGTTTGCCCAGACTGGGGCGAATTGGTAGAAACCCATCACTGAAATATGTATGGAATCTTACCACACAGTCCTTTCAGCAGTTCGAAAAAGGTTCTACCGTCATTTACACTATTCGGGTGACTCTGACGGCACAGATAAACCTCCAAGTGGCCTCAGTGACTCTCAGAAAGAGTGCTAATGACCAGATGACTGCAAGGAATATAAATCCATGCATTCCTCACCATTCATTCAGAACTGAAGAAGCTTCTTGGATGAGAAGCGAAATGTCTTCAAGGAAAAACCAAGAAAGTCCAGTTGCCTCTTGAAAAAAGCACCTTTGGGACACAATATTTGCTTCTGCTCATTTTGTCTGAGCTGCTAAGAGAGTCCTACAAGGCCATGGAGCTACCATTTCTCTTAAAGGACCTGAAGCTCAGAGAGTTTGTGGAGAGCTGAGGCAAAAATTCCTTTCAACAGACAAGTTGAATCACAATGTCTCACAAAAAAAGGGGGGAGTGGTGGTTATGTGTGAATTATTTTTGTGGTTGTTTCATTTACAGTGCCAATGAGGCACATATAAATAATCCCAGCCCTCCAACCCATCATGGGAATGCAGAGGCCCTGAGCTGTTTTCAGCTGGAGCAGAACTGCCGTGCAATTTCCTGCATACCATCAGATAAATGTTGCATTGCATGAATTTATGATAGGATTAGAAATAGTTTAAGGGCTTAATAAAAGACAATAGCCTAACTATTCTACCCAAGATGTTTGCCGCACTAACCAATGAAAAACGTGTCAGCATGCCTCATTGATATCAACAGAATTTAAATATTCATTTGAGCATTATCTTATCTATATTGTTGCGGATCATGTGTCTCTTAGTTTACAATGCTATTTTTGCTTCATCGGTGGTAAGAATGAACATTTCAATGGTTTCAGAAAGATTAAAAACAAACTATCCTCATCTGATTAATTATTACTTCCTATCTACCATCAGATATAAACAAAATTAATTTCCCCATAAGGAATAGGATGTTATTTTATCTTATCAGTACTTCCAGGCCAAATTACAGTGAAATTTCCTGCGTAGAAGAACAGACAGTTCTTCTATAAAGTTTTACCCATCAAAAAAAAAAAAAAGGAAAGGAAAGGAAAATGGAGTAAATTTATTGCAGCTGTTGGATGTCAAAGTGTTTCTTTAAAGCAAAGACCAATACCAGCAATTTTGAAAAACAAGCTATTTATATTAGAGTTAATATAGAACTATTTAGAAACTCAGCCAAGGATCTTTCCCAGACCTTCTAATATTAGTGCCAACTATCTTGCCAACTTAATGGTAAACATTATACAATTTCATGGACTGAATTGCCTTGACTTGGAATTCATTCAATTACTTTGTACCTTTCTGGATGGTGCACAGTTTGTCTGAGTAAAGTTAAAGGCATTTTGTTCTCCAATTCCCTGTTTGCTATTAGTCAAGCTTACAAATAACATAGAGTTTGAGGTTTTTTTGAGGTTTTTTTTTTTTTAACAATGCCTTTTTCCTGTGACCAGGCAAAATCTAGGTTTTTGATTAATTTTGTTTGAGGTCATGTTGTCTAAACATATTTTATTCAGGCATACTTGATTTGGATTGGAACCCGCAACTCAACTTTTTATTGTTGAGTACCCAGACAAAGTTGGTGTTTGATCTTCAGAATCAGCTAGACGCTAAACATGGTCATGAACAAACTTAAGGAGCAGAATGATCAAAATCCTCCCTCGAGCTTGGCATTCATCGAGGCACCTGAAAAGAAATTATTCAGATACAAAGGAATCACCATATGAATGGCGCTTCCGCACAGTTTCTGCATATGCTGCCTTGCATTTTTATTGAGATGCGTGAGAAAACAGGTGCTGTTTCGCTCTATCTTTTCAGCAATAGACTTTTCCCAGCAGTTAGCTGGGTACACTAATAGCTAGAGAACAGAAACGTTTTGACTTGGATCCAAATTCCTAACCCAGAAAGTGGTTTTGGTATCACTGGCATTTGTTTTTCAGATGTGCTAGGCTTTAGACTACCCAGATTACATTGTCTGACATGTCATTGAAATACAAGGGAGAAAGAAGACATGAAATGTCCATGTCTTCAAGAAAAAACACAGCAGGGAAGGATTATTTTGAGAACTGCCATCCCCTGAGCCAGAACTGTTCATTATTAGCCGCAGACTCTGAGGCTGAGACTCAAAATGTCCTACTGAGTTCTGTGTCTAGTCAATATGGCCATGATGGCCACACTAGTGAAAACTGATGGGTATGTCATTCTTTACCACCACCATCACCATCATCAATATCATCATCATCATCATCATCATCATCATCATCGGGCCAACGACCTGTACGAACTCTCACTTTTCTTAGACTTTATGATGAATGCAAGAAAATATGGTTTTTAAGGGGGGTAAAACTACATGTCCCACCAAAATATATTCTTCCACACAGGAGTGAAATCTAAATTTTTTTGCTACCGGTTCTGTGGGCATGGCTTGGTGGGCGTGGCCATGTGGTCATGTCACTGGGTGGGTGCGGCCAATTGAGCAGTCCATTTTGCCAGGGAGCAGGGGG